>NDXB01001447.1:320243-447742 GCA_002631895.1 Agapornis roseicollis
GGGGGGGGGGGGGGGGGGGGTGGAGTGAGTGAATGTGCTGCCTAGCTGGATTTAAACTACGACATTACTTTTAATTGTGCACTAATGCAAAAGAGAGAATTTTTATACTTGCATAGCAGTAGTGTGCTTGAACTATTTTGCATAGCTCATATTGCCTATCGAGATCAGCTTTTGCTTATGATTAGACAGATTATCTGATAACATTTTAGGGATGAACGGATTATAGCCCTAAATCCAAAGATGTAAGTAACAATGGGATCTTATTATGCATTAGGAAAAAACAGTGCTATCAGAGCTGATCCAAAAATTACTCAGAAATCTCTTAGTAGGGTCGAGGCTAAGCACCTCAATTGTCCCCCAGAATACCAGAGGAGGCCACGAGGATGATCAGGGGACATGAGCATCTCCCATACAAAGACAGGCTGAGAAAGTTGGGGCTGTTCAGCCTGGAGAATGGAAGGCTGCGTGGAGACCTCATAGCAGCCTTCCAGTATCTGAAGGGGGCCTATAGGGATGCTGGGGAGGGACCCTTCCTTAGGGACTGTAGTGACAGGACAAGGGGTAACGGGTTCAAGCTTAAACAGGAGAGGTTTAGATTGGATCTAAGGAAGAAATTCTTTCCTGTGAGGGTGGTGAGGCACTGGAATGGGTTGTCCAGGGAGGTTGTGAGTGCTCCATCCCTGGTGGTGTTCAAGGCCATATTGGATGAAGCATTGGATGACATGGTTTAGTGTGAGGTGTCCCTGCTTATGGCAGGGGTTTGGAACTAGATGATCTTGAGGTCCCTTCCAACCCTAACTGTTCTATGATTCTATGATTCATGCAGATGCTGGTTGCTAGACTCCCCTCTCTGCAAGCACACAGCTAAATAACTGAGGAACCCAGTTTATAGCAGGTGGACTACTCAGTTGTTTATCTCCAATATTTTGAGGCAAAATCCAGTTTTATGTCTATTTATATGACATTCAGACTCTTACTGTCATTAGAGTTGCAATAAAGCATACTGGAAGTTTATCCATCATCTCTTTGCTTCAGCTTCCACTACCACAGGAACAAGTTTGTCCTGCTAACCTGCAGACTTCAGTGAAATTAGCTAAGCTCTGAGTGATAATATTTGACAGCATTCTAGATGGTTTCAATAATGTATTATATGCTGACACTTGCAGATACTGTATGACAGAACATTCATATATTTACTTAGATAAGAAAGCCTGGGTTATGAGGCTTCTACTTGAATAGAAATATTTGAGGAAAACATGATGTGTTTGGAAAACAAATGTCTCATTTCACATACAACATGTACATCTGACCTACTTGTGTGGTCTCCTTCACAACCCATTATATAAGCTAAAGCAAGGTAGTACAGAGAAGAGAGAGTAACTGACGGATGAACACAAGAAATAGCCTACTGGGCATGGGTATTATCCATCCAGCACATATTATTCCACCACAGCAATGAGTGATGGCATAAAGACACTTGCAGATGTGACAGGTAAGCAATTAGACAATAGATTAATGCCTAGGAAGTCTGTAACCCATCAGAAGATGAATGAATGATGAGTGTCTCTACAGAAGGAGTAGATGTGCAGATGTGGAGCAGGATGCACAGACCAGGAAATGCCTGAAAATGGGATATAAAGAAATACTGCATGATGAACTGGTTACATGGTGCTACCAGCAAATCAGCAAGGAGGGAGGTGTTGCACACAGCTGAGAGCAGAGACAACCATAAAATTAATGACAGAAAATGAGAGTAAGCAGAAGCACATATGATACTACATATAAGACACTGATTAAACCTGGGAGAAGTATAGTTTGGAGTTCAAACTATGCTCTTTGGTATCCAATGCATAATATAATGCTTTCTGTAGTCAAGCCCAGAATCAGAAAGGGAGGAAGATGGTTTGAAACATCTCTTTAGCCCTTCTCAAAAGCAGAGATCACACTGAGCCACTAACACTTTATTCTTTATTTCATCCAAGTAGTCACTGAAAATATACATGTCCATCTGGTTATTATAAACACAATAAATTCCTGCACAGAATATAAACGTATATCAGCTCCATTACTACGCTTTCACTCTGGGGTACAGAAATGTACATTCCAAATCCTCAACCTTTCTGAAGCAAAAGTCCAGACTTCAGGAAGTTCTCCTGTAATGTAGACAAATACATCCATTAGAGACTGGCCTGGCGCCACCATTCTAAATAGCAGAGATTTGCAGATAGAAAGGCTAGCACATTATCTCACTGTCTCGCTCCATTGAAGTTGATTTAATCTAGGCAATTTCATTAATTTGTAAGATGGACAAAAGTTCCCAAAAGCTCTATCAATTAAAACAGCCTTGCTTTCAAGCTGTCTCTTAACTTACATTCAAGCAAAACACTAAGTCACTGCATATGCCAGCCCCAAAAAGCACTACCTTGCCAAAATCACTCCAACAACCCCAAACCAGCACAACTCTGCTCTCAAGAATATTAAAATCAGAAGTAATACTTGTGAATAGCACTGAAATAAATCATTGGAATTAACATCAAGCACGAACAGGTGAAGACTTACTGCTGCATATGACATGACATTGGCTGCCTGTTCATAACTGAGTCATCTCCAATTCAATCATCTACAATGAGGACAAGAAGTATCCGAACATGGTGTAACCTTGCACTGGCACTGGTGAAATAATTTTTTCCATTAGTTTCCAATCATTTGCCTTACTACTGGTCTGCCAGTATTTATGTAATATTCCCAGCAGTGGGAAGCACTTCCATATACGTGAGAAATTTGAGACTACTTTAATAGGGCATTAAAAAAACCCCATATTTACAGCACCCATAAGCACCACAAACTGGGTTTTGCCTTATGGTTCTGACTTCACGCTCAATATATTGGTAAGAATAAGCAGGTCTAATTTGCACAGATCTCATTTGTTTAACAAACTTTGGGATAATCGTATTTGTAATATTTTCTTTGGGATAATTCCTTTGTTTCCTTTACTGCAAGGCCAGAACCCTAATAAGAAGTCACATTTACAATCAAAACCTGAATTCCAACTGCAATGAAATACTCTGTTTAAAAACAATGGGTTTCTATACATCAGGCACTCTTAGACGAATAAGAGGCCCTCAAGCATTAGAAAAGCTTTACCTCACCATCTCTGAAGAGATGACTTATGATTTCATAAAATGTGAATTATGCTTCAGAATACTCTCACTGCTATAAAACTGTCTCCTTTTCTGTATTCATGATATCTTACTGTTTCTTTATCCATTCTGCTGCTCAGAAGTAGGAAGACGATAGCATATCCAAAAGACATTTTTGCAAAAACAAATAGACTGCAAAGAGCATTTAAAATTACCATTTAAATTAGACAGCTTAATCAAGCACATGTGCTTTAAATCCACACTTTCTTCAGAAACAATGCAAGCTCCCAAACAGTATCTATGGTGAGAGAATGGGAAGGACCCCATTAGCATTGTAAACACTCTCACAATGATGGAAGAAAAGCCGTATCACTCCTCAGCCCACTTGCTGACAACACGCTTGCCTTCAAACCTACAACTCCTCATCTGTTTTTCTCTAAGAAAGCAATACAAACCTGGAATGCAAACTATAGAAGCAGGTGAAATGTTGCCCGTGAACTGTGCTTAAAGTATTACAATCCTAATATAAATAAGTCTAAATATTTACATATAAAAAAATACATAAACACTAATAATAACCTGGATGTATTGCAAAACTGTAATAAATACCACTTAAATTCACCTGAAGAAGGGTTTGCCTCCTAGAGCACACTTAAAAAGTCTAACAGAGCTTACTCAGCTGCATGTAATATATAATATATTTGTATATTATATATAAATGTATATATTAGATATTTATATCATATTTATATAACTATATAAGTAGAAATTAAACATGTCTTGTTTTTTTATTTAGTTGTTTTTAACTGGGAAACCTGACTTCTACCTTCTACCTTTTATCTATAGATAAAGCTTTTAAAGTAGCATCATTCAGTGATCTAGTCTTACTGGTTATTTCATGCTTCATTACAGAGCTAACAAAGAAAACGACAGATTGAACATTGGGAAGTGTAGCATGGTCTGGAAACTCACTGTATTATCCAAGTGTGATGGGCAGACATGCACCAGCTAAGGAATATGCAGGATTGTAAACATTCTTTTTCTCAGCTGAGTAGCTTTTCATTTGACTCTTTGGGAGTGGTTTTTGTGTGTGTGTTTAATATTGTATCATTAAGGAGCCTAAGTCTTATTTGGTTGATGCCAACACTTTTAAAGCAAGCTTGTGATTTCCTAGCGCCTTGATTGAATTACGTGGTTTCATGTGCTTCTGTCCGCTACACTGCGGTAGCCATGACATGCTCTTTGCAAAAACAACCCCACAAGAAATTTTAGAGCGTCTAACCAGAGATGGCTTGAAAAATACAGCTTTTCAGAACGTCTGTACAATGCTCTCTGGAGGTGAACACTGGAAAATGCAGCTTTCCTTCGCGGACAGTTGAAACATACATGGCAAGAGAGCTTATTTGTGTCTCTTTGGAAAATCTTACTTTTAAGGGTTGAACAATGTAATGTTCATCGTGCTTCTGAAGAAAGGTTCGAAACAGGAAGGCTGCTGAGCTTCACAGTTGTTTTCCAGGCACTTCTGAAGATTTGCATTTTTAATGCAACTGTTTGGTGAAACACACAACAAAAAAGCGAGTTTGAAGCTTAAGGCAGACACAAGTGGGCTTCTTTCTCCAGGCTGCTTCCCAGCATATTTTCTGTTAAAAATACTCACACCATGTTTTTAGGAGGATTTTCTCTGCTGAGCTCTTAATAATTAAATGCAAGCTTTCCCTATCTCTTCAGATAGGTTTTACTGCTATTTAATACCAAGTCTATTAGTGATTTCATAGTGGACACAGAAGATTGAACAACTCCTCAAAACCTGGAAAAGTTTGTCACAGCTTATCATGACACTGAAGTAATCTTTTTTTACTGTATATGTGTTCTGTCCTATTCATCAGTACATATTGAAACTTTTCCTGTGTACCACCATTAAGTTCCTTATTTTTAAAGGATCTCACAATTTCAGAGAGATCTAGTCTGATGAAGAAGCCTCAAGCCTGTGGCATGAAGAATGGTGCATAGACATTAGAAATCTTAAGAACCCATTAAGCTGCTTGATCTGTTTCTTTTCTGTCAGCACAGGATTTAATCATTTATGATCTGGTCCGTGCATTAACAAAGGGTCAGTCACAGAATTCCATGAATGAAAAGTAAAGGAACCCACTTTATTGGTAAGACAAAGAATTAAACCCACCAGCAGTTCTCTCAGCAGCTGAGAGAACTTAAAAGCAAGAATGAGTTAAATGAGCATGTGATGTAGTCTTGCTGAAAAGACATAAAACCAAGTGTCTGATTGCTTATGGTCATTAACAATCCAATGGCTCTTTTTGTTGGATAGGGCATAGTAGCCTCAGTGTCCTGGCCTAATTCCAAATATGCATTTATTCTCTTTCAAATCCCCCTGAAGTACCTATTGGATATGGTATTCTCTTTATTTCCTCTTATAAATGAGCAAGTTGCAGAGGCAAATAATTGCTTAACCAGACATGTTCAGTCATGGTGTCCCTTCCGAAATCTCTGAAAGCTGTAGGGTTTCACCCGTCTCCTGTTAGATTGGCAAAATATATGCTTCAAATGAAAGGGTTAAATTCTTTCCAAATTGCGTTTAGACGCAAGCAGAAATTCAGCGATGTATGCACAGAATCAGCATGTCAGAGAGCTGTCCCTTCTGCATGCCACATAGAGCCACTGTGCACAGGATGGGCTCTGATGAAAGCTGACTTCTCTCAGCCCATGAAGTCACACTCTTCACGTAAGCAATTTTCTTGCAGAACATCCAGCAGCCAGTGTGATGCAGACTCAGTAACTGCTACTTACCTCTCCTGGACTTCTCACCGTGGCAGAATGCCTGCCTTGAGTAGGAGACATCTCATGCAGCCCTTAATGGCAAGACCCTTGTTTTGCACCGGTGTTTCCTCTTCCAGTGTGTCTGTCTGCTTTACATCCACAGAACTGTACTCTTTCCTGAATGCACAGACTTAAAATCAGGTTAATCCTTCCACCCCAAATTCCCCTTCCAAGGAGTGGGCAGCTCCATGCCTCTCCCACTCACATAGGATTTAAAGCCTGCCTTTGGGATGCAGGAGCTCAGATTCAGCTCTTTTCCTTGGCTTAGAGCAGGAACTCCAGGGTTGGCAGGGCTCAAAGGCTCATAAATTTGCCCAGTTAGAGCCAGAGCACACACATGTCCCCCAAGTGACATCTGCTATACCCTTGCAGGCCTTCACACCACTCGTCTGTCTCCCAGACAGTACCCAGCAGACCTGGTATAAGAGCTTCTGCTCACAGGTTGTGCATGGCTTTAGGCTTGGTCACTGCAATCCCTGCCTAGCTCATAACCAAGCTAAGGGTAATCTTACCTCATCTGTGCAGCTCGGCTTAATCACATTGTCACAGGATGCCCGCACTATCTATGGGGACTCTTCTCACTGCTATTCCACCACTCCATTCAAGATCCCACTACTTAATAAAGACTGTCTGCCATGTCTTATTGGAAGTGTACTTTGAGACATTTACACCTAAACTGAGTAAACACAAACAAAACTTGACGAAGGATGCGTCCCAGTTACAGGTTGGCTGAGAAGGCCGGCTTTGCAGGCTCAAATTCACATTTGGGATGTGCAAAGTAAATATTTACTTAAACACCCATTTTTTTTTTATAGGACATGCATCTGTTAAGAGGTACCATGTCTTTTCCTATTTCAGGTCTCAGAACATCATACAACATCTACACAACAGGACAACGAATGTGTCCAACAATTGTGGTATTGCAAGTCTAGAACTTTATCACATTGTCCGCCTCATTCAATTCGCTCTGTATAACTTCATTTTCTTTTTTGGAAGTTATTTAATGCCCTTGCCCTCTGAGTGTTCTTCTGCAAGATAAAGAAGGGGACAGAAACAAGGGTGTATGTAATCAGCTTAGACTTTGCAGACTGTTTTGTCATCAGCACCTTGCCTTTCATGGCTTATTTGCTCTGGAATAAGTCAACCCTAGGTGAACTCTGCCAGTTTATAGAAACAATCTATTTATTTCACCAACATGTTAGTGAGTATCTACATTATTTCATTTATCTCCATTGATCGACACATTGCCATAAAGCACCCCTTGAAAGCCAAACCTTCAGGTCTCCATCATAGAATCATAGGATCATAGAATAGTTAGGGTTGGAAGGGATCTTAAGATCATCCAGTTCCAACCCCCCTGCCATAAGCAGGGACACCTCAAAGGCAGCCCTTCTCTATGGGCTTCTCTGGGTCTCCATTATAACTGATGCCACCGTGCAGATCTGGCAAAGCCAATCCACCCTCTGCTTGCCAAAGGATACCACTATGCCTGCTGCTCTGAGCCTGCTTTCCGTGTTGTTCATTTTTATTCTTTCATTAGCAATCTTGACTCTTTGCTCTACAGAAGTGATCAGGAGCCTCAAGAGATGCCCGAACACCAATTCACCAAAGGAGAAATCAATCCAGAAAGCTGTTCATGTTATTTACACTAATCTCACTGTGTATTTCTAGTATGTTTTCTGCCAGCCTTCTTTGGGTTACTTGCCAGGTTCGTAATGGACAGCTCCAGGTTATGAAGAACATCTCTGTGGCATGCAAGTCAATGGGACCATCAGGCACAGTCAACATGGGTTTACAAAAGGAAAGTCCTGAGTAGCTACTTAAGAGATCCTTCTGTGACAAGGTCACCTGCCTGGTGAGTGAAGGCTTGGTGGTGGATCTAGCTTTTCCAGGTCAGAGAGGCTGTTGGCACCATCCCTGCCTTCTGGACATATTGTCCAGCTGTGAGATGAACAGGCACATGGTGCACTGAGTGAAGAACTGTCTGAATGGCAGGTCTCAGAGGGTTGTAGTGAATGGGCTACATCTGGCAACTGGTCCTCAGTGGTGTTCTTCAGGGATCAATTCTAGATCTACTTCTGGTCAAGCTTCTTAGCAATGATTCGGATACAGGGCTTGAATGCATCATTGGTAAGCTTGCTGACGATGCTAAGCTGAGAGGTGCTGCTGACTCCTGAAGGACAAGAGGTCTTCCCAAGGGATCTAGGCAGACTGGAGGATTGGGCAGTCACCTATGGCCTGAAACTGAACAAGAGCAGATGCTGAATTCTGCAGGTGGGATGGAGGAATGCCAGCCACAAGTGTAAAGTGGGAGAGGGGCAGCTGGAAAGCAGCCCTGAAGAAAGGGATCAGGAAGTGCTGCTTGGCAGCAGGCTCAAGGTGAGCCAGCAATGTGCCCTGGCAGCCAAGAGGGCAAGGCACGGCCTGGGTTGCATCACACACAGCATGACCTGCCACTTAGAAGAGGTGATCTTCCTGCTGCAATGTGCACAGGTTTTGGAAACCTTGCTGTCTTCATCTAGTTTCCCTGGGTTTCCAGAGGATAACAAAAGACCATGTT
Source organism: Agapornis roseicollis (assembly GCA_002631895.1). Lineage (NCBI taxonomy): Eukaryota > Metazoa > Chordata > Aves > Psittaciformes > Psittacidae > Agapornis > Agapornis roseicollis. The sequence goes on from NDXB01001447.1 coordinate 328,779, forward strand.
TGTAACACCAGGCAGGCTCAAAGATCAAGCCCTCAGCCTGAAGCAGGATGTGCTCCTAAACTGAATGTTTGCAAATCCTATTTACGTGGGCAATACCTGCTCTTGTCCTTGTGATTCCCCCCACTCCCAACCCCACTCCTCCCCCAAACGCTTGTGTTTAAATATGCCCAAGATGTTTCTTTTGTAGAAATAGAGCAAAACACAAGAGCCTGGGAACAGCAACGCTCCATCAGGACTCCATCTGGCCCAATGCTCTCTCTCCAGTGGCAACCCATACATGTAGCAAGGAGAGTAGATGAGGAGTGCAGGTCTACTTGTACCACAGTCCAGAGGCTGCTCGTAGCTCTCCATGCCTGGGACTAGACCCCATTGGAGACCTGTCCTGCAGATATCCCCTCAAGCCTATGTCAGAGATTTTCATGCAAAACTATATGGATGACATAGCGTAGCTGTTCTGTTCCCTCCAGTTCCATTCCCTGCACACAGGAGAAGTTCTACAAGGATGTGAGCGCTATTTACCTACGATGCCAAGGGGTTTTAACACCAGAAACGCTTTCAAAGACACCAAGCAGACACAAATGAGGTTACAGGTGGAAAGAGTATTTTATTTCTCTCCAAATCAAGTGGTTTTCTTCATCTGAGCTTAGTTGAGTTGAGTTAATTTCAGTCTAGTTTAGCTTAGGTTCTCTTTCCTCTTGCTAAAGCTGTCAGAGCTGGTGGTCAGAAGCCTTAAGCCGATGCCCATGAGTAGCCAGCAGCAGGCTGACGCATCCTTCAGTTTCTCTGGAGAAAGAAAGGCCTCCCTTGCCTTGCCAGCTGAGAGAGGAGAGGTGGGGCAGGAGCGGAGCTGTGGTGGGGCAAGAGCAGTGGAAGGAAGGAAGGAAGAAAGAAAGAAAACCCAGCCAGAAAGGGCCAGGGAAGACCTGACTCGGGGTGGTGCTCAATGCCACAGAGGACAGCAGCAAGTCCCGGGGCCACGCTGGGGCCAGCCTGGGAGCGCCGAAGGCTGCCTCCCCCCGGATGCGGGGCACGAGGGCCAGCTGCGTGGAGCACAAGCCGCTGCCTTTGGGCCACAATGACCCAAAGGAGCCCCGTGAAGGGGCTGTGCTCGGCTGCGGAGGAGGCAAAAAACCCCGCGGACACTTGCGAGTCCAGCCTGGGGGCAAAAAAGCCTGCCTGCCTTTCTTCCTTCCTTCCCCCCCCAGCTGCAGGACATGAGGGCCACCTTCGTGGCGCATGAGCACCAGGCCATAACCCAGAGCAAGCACCAGGACCACAGGAGCCCTGACAAGGGGTCATGCTGAGTGCTCGGAGGAAGGCAAAAAACCCCCGGGGCCAGTGCCAATCTGCCTCGGGGGAAAATTCCTTCCTGACCCCAGCGCTGGCTGGCGATCGGCTACTCCCTGAGCACGGCAGCAAGACCTGCTCCTGGTCCACGGGCTGGTTATGCCTCCAAGGGGATGCTGCACCTGCCTTTTCTGCTGACCTCATCTACCCTGGGAGCAAGAACCCTTGCGCTGCCTGGCCCTGCCTGCTGCTCCAAAGCACTGCTGGAGGGCCCTGGCCTTATACTGCCCCAGGCCATTGTGATGCTGTCTTGCCGCCTGCTGGCACTATGACACACACGTGACGGGGCCCCGCAGCCCTGCTGCTGCTGCTCTCAGTTATGCAAAGAGTTTTCCTTTCTGTAACTGTGATTTCACCAATAGTGGCTTTTTTGGAATATGAAGGCTTAATGCTTGTCCACAGGGTTTTTGGTTTCAGGTCAATCGTATGAAATGATGGTGAACAATCCAGTGGACACAAAACCCCGAATTACAGTGCAGTCGTCTATTAGAATCTTTAGTCCTCACTTCATTGTTTATAGCATGTCCTTTACTGTGGTAATGTAAAACTGGCATGCCAGTCAATGGGACCATCATGCACAGTCAACATGGGTTCACGAAAGTAATGTCCTGAGTAGCTAATTAGAGATCCTTCTGTGAGAAGTTCACCTGCCTGGTAAGTGAAGGCTTGGTGGTGGATCTAGCTTTTCCAGGTCAGAGAGGCTGTTGGCACCGTCCCTGCCTTCTGGACACATTGTCCAGCTGTGAGATCATAGAATCATAGAATAGTTGAACCAACACATGGTGCACTGAGTGAAGAACTGTCTGAATGGCTTCCCTGCTCTTATCAGTGAATACCAAGGGTCTATGCAATAGTTGCACAAAGGAAATAAGCAGACTGTCTTTGAGGATGCAACTCCTTCATGATAGGAGACAAAAGGACATATCATAAATATGGATCTTGTTTTTGCAGTAGACAATCTAATGCATTCATACTTGAGCAAGCACATGAAAGACATCAGCAGTGCACAGATACCGTCCAGGTCCTCTGCACAGAAATGAGTTTACCAAGAAGACAAATGTATTTCTTGAAGCAGTTTTAATTTGGGGTGTTTTAATTGTTGGATGCGAACTATAATTATGGATTCCCAGCTTTTACCAGAAAGCCTGGAATTCACACCTTGCAAGCCTTGGACACCTTTAAAAATCACTACTGGCAATCCTAAAACATTATTAAACTACCAGGGATGGAATAGCATAAGTTTAAAGTTGTTTAGCCACTACAATTATGGCATAATTATATAGAATACACACACAGACCTCTGAGTGCCTGTGACTTACTGAAGCGCAGACGACTCCGAGTGCCACCAGCTCAATACTGTATTTCCTTGGTTTGACCAGTAAGCAAAACTGGAAATCTATGATTCTTTCTTGTTTTGATTGATTAAAAAAATCATAATTTGGAGCCTGAGAGAGACAGCCTGGGTCTGTTATTTATATATGTAGCTAGAGGAACCACAGTGAATAGAACAGGACAGAATTATCTCAAATCCATTCCTCCATGTACTGCAATAACCATCTATTTACTAAAAACCTTCAATTTAGAATGTTTACCCCATTTCCCATGGCAGCAATTACATGTGTTACCCTTAAACAGGTTTTATTCTAAATACAATTCAGACATCTAAGGATTTTCCAAGACCAAGTCTTTGTAGAATACCTGGACATTTAGCTTGTTTAAAGACAAGCTTCCTCTAAATGCAAGCAGACAACATCCTCCATCGCCTCTGCACCCCTCCCCCACCACACACACAAATTTCCAGCCGGAAAAGCCAATTCTGAAATGTAAGACCTCTTGAGAAGAGACAGATTTTTGCATACAGAACATTGTTTTCATGTTTGGGTTCATAACCAGCTCAAGCACCATTTGACATAAACCCCCTCAGGGACACCGTTACCACTCCCCACAGAAAAAAATTAGCGAAGGACCCATTTTTTACCATGCACAAAATTCCAGGTTCAGAGATACAAGTTCTACATCTCAGCATTAGCTAAAGGAGATTTGCACCTGCAATTTCAGAGACATCACACAAGCTTTAACCAACCAGCACACCTGTCTAAATGACCTCATCAGGCTACAGAAAAGCTTAAGAGAATAAACAGAAGAAAAACATGAACAATTTCAGGATAAATGAGAGAAAACCTAAACATCCTTCTTGTTAAGAGGCAGGTCTGAATAGATCCCATCACATAAAACCATGATAGCATGATTCAAAAATCCAGCCACAGTCCCGACTAGCCTATATCCTGAGGCCATGCACATGTGTTCCCAGTTTGAACCATTTAGTTCATTATTATTTCTCATCTGATTCCTTGTCAATATTACCAAAGAGAGATAAACCAAAAGCAATCAAGAGCTCCTTTTAAAAACTACAGACATGTGTAAGAACCTATATTCTTTCTATTTCCCCTGAAGTCACTAAGTGTACTAACTCAAGCTTTGGCTCTCTGCCTAAAACTACACCATCTTTAAGTTTGAATTCAAACTTTCATCTATAAAACTCATTGTGTCATTAGAAGTGACATAGGCACCAAATACACTATAATTACATACAGTTAGATGATTCCTGTTATTGAAAAACATTCTTCCTTTCGTATACATTAAAATGGCTATTTGTTGCCATTAGTGATCCCAAGGAATATTGTTAAAGAACACAAAATTTAACCTAAGTATCCCAGCTATCTTGCAATTTGGATAGCTACATCATCTCCACCCTAAACACCCTCCATTTCTCTCCACTCTTTAATTCCATTTCAATAAATTAATCATTTGCCCAGTTCTAAAACACTACCTAGAACTGATGACAAAGAAAAAGCACCTCGTTCCTCTCTGAGAATAGCAAAATAAGCCTTATCTCCCAAGGGTGAGGCTGGTCATGGAGAGAGCATCCTATCCACTTTAGCTGCTCCTCAATTTAAAGTGCTGAGTTAATACAGGAGATGAGCCAAAGCTAGGAAGAGCTTTGCACTGCACCTCTCTAAGTAGGAGGGTGTTCCAGCATGGGAGGGGACAGCATTCACTGCCCTACAAGAACACAGACTGCGGTTGCAGGTGTGGAGTCATAGTCTCATCAGACTCCTATTAAGCCTGGGGCTGTGACTACAAGCTCTCTTTCAGCTGTGTCAGCAGAAGGGCTCCCATCAGCCTATGTTCCTATCACAGCTTCCCTCCACCCTCTGGCTAGGGCTCTCTCAGACCTCCTAGCTAAGCTACTTCTTTGAGTGCTTGTTTCAGCCAAAAGTAAATCTGATTAGCATAAACAGCTTAATAACAGCTCTTTGCTGACACTAATCCAGTCCATGTTGACTGCAACAGGTTAAGGAAAATGTCACAGCAGCTTAGCTGCTATATATCATAGAGCATTCTTTTGGTGGGACACAGACAGCCACCTGGAGGCTGGTCTCTTCTTCCAGCTTACCTGCAGCCAGAAAATGATACAGTAATGGTTGGCTTCAGCAAAAACATATAAAGCAGGATGCACTTCAAACTGGAAACGGCAGGATAAACATCAAACAGGGTGGCATTAAACTGGAAAGATTCAACCTCTTGTCATAAGGCAGAGTTCATTTGATAGAGGCAGGGTCACCCAGAGCAGGTTATACAGGAACACATCCAGGCAGGTTTTGAGTGTCTCCAGAGAGGGAGATTCCATGACCCTCCTGGGCAGCCTGTTGAGTGCTCTGACACCCTCAACATAAAGTTCTTCCTCATGTTGAGGTGAAACTTCCTGTGTTTTAGTTTATGGCCATTGCTCCTCATTCTGTTGCTAAGCATCACTGAAGAGTTTGGCACTGTCCTTTGGCACCCACCTTGGAGATACTTCTATGTGTTAATGAGATCCTCTCCCAGTCTTCTCTAGACTGAACAGGCCAATGAGAGAGATGCTCCAGACCCTTAATCATCTCTGTGACCCTCTGCTCTCTCCAGTAGCCTGCTAAGCCCACTAGCCTACTAATCCAGTAACCCTACTCTCTCCAGTAGCCGCTCCTCTTTCTTATACTGAGAAGCCCAGAACTGGATCACCTCCCTTGACCTGCTGGCCACACTCCTCACAGTGCCCCCCAGGATAGTATTGGCCCTCCTGCCCACAGGGGCATGCTGCTGGCTCATAGTCAACAGTAGCCCTTCATCCAGGTTGATGATAAACAAGTTGAATAAAGCTGGACCCAGTCTTGATCCCTGGGGAACACCACTTAACAGGCCTCCAACTAGATTCTACTCCACTGATTACAACCCTCTGAACACCATCATTCAATCCAACATATGGTAAGGATGCAGTGCAAGTAGTTACCTTGTTCTCTAGCCTCTAATCCACATTTTCAAAAGCAAAGTGTGCACTCAACTCCTGATCAGTTTTCTGGACTATACAAACCAAATAATCCTGGCTGCAGCATCTTCAAGAGACTGTACTGCTGAGTGGGATTGAGAGGTACGAGTGTTAACGGGGTGTGACAAACCAGAGAGGAAAAGAGTTGTTACTTTGCTGCTTTTCCTGGCTGGAGTGGGGCTGCTTTCCCTGCCCCTGCAGAATTTGGCACCCAACACCGAGCTTCACAGCAATTTGGAACTACACTTTCAGCCTGTCAAGTGGCCAGTGTCTCAGATCACTCAAGTCTTCCAAAGGGTCACAACACCACCAATGTTATTACTCCAAGCAAGAGAGCGCCCTGTGTTTGTCAGCACTCAGCTCAGTTAAACATCAGATTAAAGCTGAAAAGATTAGAAGCTTATCCTAACAAAAAAAAGTTGAATACTGAAGGTGGGTTGCAACAATGGAAACAAGATTACAAACTGAAATACCAAGCTGAGGATTTAAGAGGACTCACTCCCAAGTCCCTGTCCATTAAGCCTACATTTTCCCTTTATTTCTTCAAAACGAACTCCCAAACTATTCACAAATCTTTAGCCAGCAATAGCTCTAATACTTGACCTTGTCCTCCTGAGCCTGGCTTTTCTCTCCCTTCTTTCAGTACAGGTAAAATATTTGGTGACTGGTGCTGGAACCAATTCAAGGCAAATCAAACATTTGGGGTATCTCAGGAAGAGAAGACAGATGAAGGGCTGAGAGGAGTTAACTTTCAAGACCACTGGAAAAACCTTTATGAATATAGTATCACACAAATTGTTCACTGGATGCAGACCCTCTCTCTGTCTCTGTTTAAGCTCTCCACAGGGATCAAACACAACACATTAATAATATAGATGAAAGAACTGGCATGTAGAGTCTTTGTCTGAACTATATTCCCTACTCTCTTATGTCAGCTTGGAGGCTTGAAACAAGTGGGTTGCTTCATCCATCACTCTCTTTTTTATATCCACAAGGCTAGATCCAGCAAACAAAAACCTACTTCAGATACTTCTCTTAAGCATAAAGGTAGTATGACAGCTTAAATAAAGATGGGTTTAGTTTCCTCTTTCTGTTTCATAGACTTTTTCCTTGCAGCAAATTTCTATTGTTTCAGTCAGAAAGAAATGACATTGATTTTTCTCCTGATATCTCTGTGTAGCTTTATCCAGGGCACTCAGTCTTTGATTTGCAGAGCCAGTGATCATGACTATATGGACTGTTAATTCAGATGGCAGTCCAGCTCCTTCACCCTTTTCACCTTAAGGAGCCTTCTCTTCTCCAGGCTGACCCAGCCCAGCTCTCGCAGGGTCTCCGTGTCTGTGAGAATTGTTCTTAAGAGCCCTCTGCAGGTACATGGGAATTTCACTGAAAAATGACATTTCTTGTTTAAATCAGTCCCCGCTCCCCATCCCGCCCCTATGGAGGCGACCAGAGCTAGAACACGAGGGATAAAGTTATTTCAGTGGGGCTGAATGCATTTCTAAAGTACCAGAACTGACTCTCATGGATCGCCTGCCTCACGCCTGGTTCTTTTCTCCTTCCCTTTCATTTAACCCCAATTTAGGATTCCTTCCTCCTCCATCCCCGTTGTTTGGCTTCGAGATGAGCTGAGGTCCGGTTTCCCTCTAGTGGTTCAACACTTTCCGTGCAAGCAGAGCAGAGCTTGGCCCTTTAAAGTTCCAGAGCAATCCCAACAGCAGAGGAAACGTTTGGTCCTCTGTTTCGGGCCAGACTCAGGTCAGGCAGCAGCAGGTATCCTGCAGCGAGTTCTGTGAGCTGTTACAACCAGCGGATAATGGAAAAGGGATTCCTAAACCCAGCTCTTATCCCTTCCCTTTTTAGTGGTGCTCAGGAGAAGCCAGCCAGCATCCTTGCAGCTCAAAATGCTTTTGGAGATGTGCATCAAAAGGACAGCTGTCCTCTTCTTTGTTCCTGAGCTGTCTCTGCATTATTTCTCATTAGTGAGCAGAGCAATTATTAGTACATCTCTTACTAGTTTTAGCTGCCATCAAATGCTGTACTTGGTGGTAGGATTTAGTTTCCTGCAGCAAGAGCCAGGGTCAGGAGTCTGCATGCGGCCTCTCAAGGATAGTGAAAGCTGGCTTGCATCTCAGAAGTGTTACAGCTTCTGCCACAGTTCCAAGGCAAAAAGGCTTGCCAATGCCATGGCAAGAAATGTGATCAGCAGCCAAGGGACGAGCTGTATCTGGTCTAGTGGGTGATTCTATCACCTGGATCTATGGTCAGTACTGCTGTTTGCCCTCCTGTTTCAAAGGAGTTAATGCAGAAGTATATTCCAGGTGCAATTGTTCGTGGACAGAGAAGACCTGGTAGGTCTGAGATGTCTCTGGATTTTCCTTGCAAGGGGAGCATGGCTCGATGGGTGAAGGTTCTTGGGGCTCAAAAGCATCCTGAGCAAGCAAACCATAGGATAGTGCTGCAGCATCTGTATGCATCTGCAGCACTTGGCTAGGTTTGAAAATGATGCTGCTGCAGGAATCATGCCAGGAGACCTCTTCAGAGATGGGGGAATGTGCTACAGCCAATACCTGCAGCAGTTCTATGCTTTGGACACAAGGAGAAAGTTAAGAACGCAGAAGATACAAGAATCAACCATAACAGACATCAGGAAGACCTAGCAAAGGCTGAGACAAGCCTTAAGCATAACCATGTCTGATGTGGCCAGTATCAAAATGAGCCTTTGAAAATACACCAGCTCCAGCCCTCTCTCAGTTTCTCCACCACCATTCTGTGTCCCACCATGGCTGCTGGAGAAAGGCAGTGCCTTGCAGAGCTCAGATAGTCAGTAAATAGCCAGGAGGAGTTATCTCCTATCAGTGCTCCTGGCACATGACTGGTGAGGTGTCCTGCAAGGTCCATTCGCTGGTGGCTGTGAGAGCAGTGATGCTGGTCGAGGAAGCACCCCTGCCCCTCCTTAATGTATTACCCCAGGGTTGAGCTTCCTCTGCCACCAGTGGCATGGTTCATGCCACCCCCTTTTGACTGAGGAGCCTTCAATAGTGAGGTGAAACACTCGTCTGCTTTGCAGCCCTCCAGCAGTTCCTCTGGTGATGGAACAGCTTTGGGTTTCCAGTGCCTGATACCCAGTCCCATTCATAGAGGTGAGTGCTGTGGTTTCCAGTTTTGTGATTGTTAGAACTGGTTTTCACTCTGAATCACAGTAATTCTCTCATATTCCATAGTTCTGTTCCACCAGCAATGCTGAGAAGATGTGGCACTGTGACCCTGTCCTTTGCTGACTCTGTGACTGCTCTGTGGTTGCAGTACCCTGGATTGCTGTCTTGGGCAAGTGCATTTCTCCTTGCCACTTTCCAGGTTCTCTCAAAGCACCTTCAGGAGTATTTCTGCATTGCCTGTCTATCTGTGCATTACAAACCAGCCTTTGAGATTAAGTCCTTGTTATTAGTGGATAGTCGATATAGAGCTCGGTTTGAATACCTCTCCTGAGTTTCCAGGAACTCATTTTGCCTTCCTTATGGCTGCTTCTTGGGGGATGTTTGTAAATTAGTCACTCACTTATTAGTACGGCCAGCTCATTAATCCCCAACCACCATCATTTTCATGTCATGGGCCTTGTTAGTACTTTAGCTTTCAAAGTCTCCCAGCTCCTGGATTGTGATAGTTTCACCACTGTGCAAAAACCACTTCAGTTTACATCATCCTCAAATGTTGTTCACATATTCCTCTTGTCTGTATTAAGGCAATCACTACCAGTATTAACCATGAGCAGTCAAAATCAAGCCTGAAGGGCGTTCAGCTCATAACATCTCTTCGGTATGATGCTTCCCATCCACAGCATGGTGCTGTGGTCACCAGATGAGGGCAGCTATGTCACCTGTCAGCCTGGTGAGGCTTCAACCGAGGGACAAATCATGTTACCAAGCACAAAACAGCTGGCTGTTATCATCAGGCTCACCAGGATATGTCTGAGCATCCCAACACGAGCTACCAGTAGGCAAAGCTATGACAAAGTTTTATCTGCAGAGACCTTGTACATCTCCAGATGTGGCTCTGGGGTCTCTATTTGATTCCTGGACACCACTTGCTCAGGATCCACATGCTTCTCTCCACCTCATCTCCTTACCAGCTACCAACTAGGCTCTCGCAGCTGCTTATGGCCCCTTTCTTCATCCAGTTACAGGTTTTATCACCTCTGCCTGGGACCAATGATGCTCACTCAGTGTTTTCCCCTGCTCCTGCAGTTCTCAGCCTGTCTCAGCCCTGTGAGCGCTGTCACCGTGCGGCACAGTGCAGGGGGCACTTGTGCTCTTTTCTCACTTCCTTGCTGGCAGCTCTCCATCAGGGTAGTCTGGGGCACTACAGGGAAGCAGCGCCTGTACAAAGTGTGTTACCGTTTTCAACGTGCTCTAAAGGACCTTTTACTGACACCAGCACCTACCACACCTTGTCGGGAAAAGGGATTTTCTTAGTGCAAGAAGCCAGTGAGGCCTAGCACTGCTGTAAGGTAGAGCATCAGTTTTGCCTTTCTATTTGTTCCCTCCCATTTGATGTTATTCAGACGTGCTGTGAAACTGCACATCTCTCCTATCTGAGCATAGCAGAGTCATGGTTAATGGCCAGAACTTTTCCTCTCTTCCCTCATCCTGGAGAAGGGGCTCTGCTTGGTGGTCTCGGCCCCTGACTCTATTTTGTCTGATATAATTAAAAGCCTTGTTGCTGGTGTGAGATTTCATGTGCCAATTCCTTCAAAATTCTGGAGTTTCCAGGTTCTTTGTGCTTACTGTAAGCTGTGATTCAGTAATTGGGGAGTATTGAGGACATACATGGACAGTTTTGTTGGTTTTAGCAGCAGCAGCAGCACTGGGTAATCTCACTTCTTTGCTTGTAATTCTTAGGCAACTTTTCACGTCTAAGGGCAGAATTTGCTAAGACCTCAGCAACACACAGGAGCTGAGCCACAGGTGAAGCGCTTCCAGGGCTCCCTCTACTATAGCCCTCTCCATACTCCCACAGCATCAACACCATGAAATAGTGCATCATGTTAGCCCCTGCCTTCCCTGCTTAGATGAGCCAGAACCACTAAATCTTGATGGCTGCTCACATAGAAGCAAGAATCTGGATTACTCTGTAGGCTTTTCCTTGCATGTTATTTTTGCTTTTTGTTTGTGTCTGCCCTGCTTTCCACAGCCTAAGTTTCTACTGCAGCATCAATTCCCTCATTTAAAGTTTAATCCATTGCCAACATCTTTTCCTTTCAAGGGACAGAGAGATTATGTCTCGCTGAGACACTAGCAGAATGCAGTGGTCCAGCCCTGCTTGTTGGAGCTGCTGATGGGCTGTGGCTGCTGCTCCCTACTACTGTTAGCCAGGCTCCTGTGCAAGGAAATCAGAAAAATGTGTGGATAACAGTGTTTCTGTCCTCGTGGGTTGCTATTGCAGTGCTGTGCAATGGCTGCTAGTTTGTTGTGACCCACGTTTCATGATTTGTCGTGGCCCAGGTGCTGTTCCATTTCCTGGGAGCACTCATGGAGCTGAGGTTTACTTCTGACTGAAGAAAGGGGTCAGAAACCCACCATTAGCATCACTATAACTTGACATGTAAAGCAGATAATAATTTTTGTCCCTGGTATTAACTGCATCTTCAGGTAATTCAAAATTGCTCATCTTTGGGTTGCATTGTCAGTATCCTGTTGTAAGGGAGATCTCACATCATGGCAGGTAAGTCTCTTTCCACAGTCTCTAGTATAAGTTTAACATTAATAATAGAGGACTCCGTACAATGGTGATAAATGAACATTTATTTACAGATATATTACTATGAGATGGCTTTGGTGTCACTTGTTAAAGACTGCTTCCTTTTGGTTTTCATGGCATTCAGTGCAAGCAAGAAAAAATAATATTTGATGGTGACTGGGTCAACAATTTCTGGTTTACAATAAGAAAAAGAAACACTTAATTTTTTAACTTAGAACATGAACAGTGGAAGGTGCCAGTTTGCTTTCTACAAGAGAAGAACACTCACTTCATACAGCTCTATATGCAGCAAGCTTGGCTATGTGTAGGAATGCCAACTATAAATTCTTTAGCTCAGTTGTTGCACTAGTTTTGGTACCAACAGTGAGTAAGCTGTGTGGTGCTTAGCTGCTGGCTGGGGTGCAACCATGGAAGCTGTTTAGTATATTTAATAGAGTGCCCTGTCTGTGATCTTTCCTTGATTTAAAAAGTCTATGCTTGGGGAAGAAGAATGTGTGCAGAAGTTCTTTGGTTATAAAACAGTAGTAAATGGTATCTCAACAGCAGCTTTTATTTGCTATCCTGTGAGGCTTATCCATGAGGCCATAGGCACGAAAGCATTAATGTTTTGTATTTCAGAGTAGATGACTTCTTTGGAGCCCACTGTAAATTGGCTGAGGTGCCCCATGTTAACTGGCAAAAACCATGAACGTGATTTGGGCTGCAGAACAAGTAAGTAGTTTGCTTTCTCGGTTAACAGGAGGATGACAGGTTGATATGGATCAACCTCCATCTCTTTTCAAAGTAATTAACATTTTCCTAACACTGTTTGGAACAGGCATTCATTATAACCAAGGAGATGCAGAAGCCCAGGAGGGGATCCTACAGCAGAAAGCAGTTTTGAAGGCCCTGTGTGTTATTTCTGAAAACGGAGGGTGTCTTCCTTGCTGAACACCTCTTACCTGGCCAGTATCTGAAGGGGCCTATAGGGATGCTGGGGAGAGACTCTTCATTACGGACTGTAGTGACAGGACAAGGGGTAACGGGTTTAAACTTAAACAGGAGAGGTTTAGATTCGGTATAAGGAAGAAATTCTTTCCTGTTAGGGTGGTGAGGCACTGGAATGGGTTGGCCATGGAGGTTGTGAGTGCTCCATCCCTGGCGGTGTTCAAGGCCAGGTTGGATGAAGCCTTGGGTGTCATGGTTTAGTGTGAGGTGTCCCTGCTTATGGCAGGGGGGTTGGAACTGGATGATCTTAAGGTCCTTTCCAACCCTAACTATTCTGTGATTCTATGATTCTATGTAAGTGACACCTGTCATGAACATTGACAGCTCACTGTAAAGGCAAATGGGCTAACAGGGACCTTAAGACCCTTGATCTCCAAGGGTAGTTAATAGCAGTGTATCTGCTGACAGCTACAAGAGTGACAACACTCATGCATCAACTTAAGCAATGGATGTTTTTTAAGACCGGGCACAATTTGTCTCTTGGATCTTTTGCTGTCTTAGAAAAGAGCCTTTAAAAGGCAGAATGAGAGTCAAGCAGCGTGTGCTGGGATTGAGTAGGCCACATGCATTCTCCTTGCAGTGAAAGACCAGTAATGGCACAGCATTAAGTAATATATCAAAGAAAACTGGGGCATAAATGATCAACCGAATGACCTGAATGGTTTCACCCATTTTTATGCCAGGACCTCTTCCGAAGTATTGACACAAAGTAGTTAGATCTAATGTTTGGATAAGAAGTGTTTTCTGTGATGGGAATAGTCATTTCATATGGTTTTTGGCCAGTGTTTGGACAGTGGTTTCAGTATGTGGCCTGCAGACACTAGAAGGTGACAGGACACTTTTAGGCAAGGTATTTGTAAGTTGTCACCAAGAAAGTTAATTGTCTGTAAGTTTAAATGAGTGGAATGTGGATTTGCATTCCCTGGAGGAATATTTTAGGTATTTACAAGCCAGAAGACGCTCAGAGTCAAGGACCATGAAGCCAAGTGGGATACAGCTATCACATGCATTTCAAAACCTCTAGAATGTTTCCCATGCTCACTCTATGGGTCATTTCCTTCTGGTGCCCCAAGATTTCCATTTGTGGCTTAACTGTTTTGAGCTGTTCTCTTGTTATTCCCCTGTGGGGCGGGACGATACGTGGTGCATAGTCAGCAATCCCAGGTATTACAGAGGAGATTTGTAGTGGGAAAGCCAGACATTGACATTGATGCATGGTCAGGGATCCAGGTAGGAAGGTTTAAGGCTCTCTGTATAATCATAGACTGGTTTGGGTTGGAAGGGATCTTAATCATCTATTTCCAACTTTCCCACCATGAGCAGGGACACCTTCAGAGTTAAACATCTCAAAATGAAGCACAAGAAAGCTTTTGAACCTCCACTGTGTGTTGTCAAGCACCTGGAAGAGAAAAAGCACCAAGTCCAAAGCAATGCTTCATCACACAGGGCAATGCCGAGAAGCCCTCAGCTGTGGGTCTGCCCTATCTGTGCAGAAAGGCCTCACACGCCTCGCTCTCATCAAACCTCCCCTGAAAGCTGTTCATGGATTGTAAGAGTGGGATCAGGGCTGTGTCTGCTTCAGGTTGCTCTCTGGTGTTTTCTGGGCATCAACACTCGCTCAGCATGAGGCTCAGCATGACCACTTGAGCAGATGCAGTCACTTCTCACCAGACAGGACACCCACTGAAGAGCTGATCCCATTGAAGTACAGCAAACCTGTCACCAGGGCTTACAGCAGTCACTTGGCTGAGATCAGATCTTCACAGATTTGTACCTGACAGACACAATGCTAAAGCTCTGTTCTGGGCCTACAATGCTTTGTGGGGCTCAGTTTTTCCATGCAGCAATGGCTTTAATTATACCCACAATGATTTTAGTCTCACAAATGCCAGGGTGTTGCCACAGGCTCTTACAAGTGTTACATGGCAGAAATGGGACAATAGTCTCTGGCCACTGTCTTTACTCCATGCACAGCAACAGTTGTGTCCTGGTGATAGCTGCAAGCTTTGAAATGATATAGGCTGGCAGGACACTGCCAGTGTATGGTTTGATGTGAGCAGCACACATGTATTAGGTTTGGCATTGTAGTACATGGGTTTTTTCTTGGTGTTAGCTGACCACATATATAGCAGTACCAGAAGTGGATTTGTGTATTGCTGTATGGGTGCTCAGTTTCCTATGTTTAGCTGCATGTGATGTACCAAGAAATGCATGGTGGAAACAGTGGCCTTATCATCTATTGTCCATCCCACGTGGCTCTCCCTCTTGAATCTGTGATACAATGGTCTAAGGCTATGGTCAAAGCTGGAGTCAAGTCACTGAGGACAGAAGGACAAAATTCAAGTTAATATCAGACCCCTTCAAGACAATTGCCCCTTTTTCAGGTACACCTATAGCTACAAGGATTGCAAACACTGTAGAAGGTCCCATTCCCTCTGTCTCCAAACTTCAGCAGCATTGGTGGCCCTTAACACCTGTAATGTGCTACTCCTTGGTTATGTCATGACTTGATCTCTGGCTGGCTGGGATTCTTGGCTTTGGTTCATCTTGGAGCTCCTTGACATACAGGTGGGGAACAGAGATGGAAATTCTTTAAATTCCTTAGCTGCAAAGGCCCCAAGGCCCTTGCTTTGTTGCTGAAGCTACCCTTTGTCTGAGTGTTACCAGGTTTGTGAAACTTGAGTCCTTCCAGATATGGGAGTAGCTCAGGTGGCTTTATACACTCCAGGGATGGTGGGAATGCTGCTGCAGGCTGCTGTGTGCAGACAGGTTAATGCTGTGGGCAGGCTGTGTCTGACCATGCAAGCAGAGAGTCAGACAGGTTGGAAAAGACCTTTAAGCTCATCCAGTCCAACAGTTCCCCAGCACTGCCGAGGCCACCACTAATCCAGGTCACTACATGTGTCCTCATCTACATGGTGTGCGAACACTTGCAGGGATGGGGACTCTAGCACTGCCCTGGGCAGCCTGTTCCAATGCCTGGGCACCCTTTGGGGAAGGAATTATTCCTGATCTCCAGTCTAAACCTTCCCTGGTGCAGCTTGAGGCAGTTTCTTCTTGACCTACCGCTTGTTCCTTGGGAGCAGAGCCCAGCCCCCTCCTGGCTCCATCCTCCTGTCAGGCAGTTGTAGGGAGCAATAAGGTTCCCCCTGAGCCTTCTCTTCTCTTCTCCAGACTGAACCCCCCCAGGTCCCTCAGCCATTCCCCATCACATTTTAGCTCCAGGCCCTGCATCAGCTCCGTTATGCTTCTCTGGCCCTACTCCAGCACCTCAATGTCTCTCTTGTAGTGAGGGGTCCAGAACTGAACACAGGATTTGAGATGCAGCCTCACCAGTGCAGGGGTTGGTCACTGCCCTGGCTCTGCTGGACACACTATTGCTGATACAGGCCAGGATGCTGTTGCCCTTCTTGGCTTCCCTGGGCTCATACCATGCTGTCACAAACCCACTCCTCTCTCTGCAGGATGCTGGGGAGGAATTGCTCAACAAAAGTACCACCAGCATTTAATATGCAAACATTTTCGTGCTCTTTTCTTCTTACAATAATAAACACAAATAGTAACTATAGTGTCTGTAACAGACCGTTTAATCACATCAATGTGCTCAGGATCCAGGAAGAGAAGGTGTTAGGCACCAGAAGTCCTTGGGAACTTTTATTACTTGAAATTGGATCCTTGCCAAAATCTGCAAACTACCTGTAGAGAAAAGACAAGATAAATTGACTCTTAGGATAGGATTGTGCCAGACTTTATAATTTTCAGGAATCTTTCCTTCTTTCAACCTAGCAGAGGATCAACTTAATTTGTGAATCTATTGATAAATGAAGAAAGGACTGGGGTGGGTAAAATAGGTGACACTTTAAGCTATAGGAGCCTCTGCAGAAAACAAATTTCTCTCGGCAATCAAGATAACAACCATAAACAGGTTGTCGGAGGGACAGATGACTTTTTGCTGTAACACAGATCATATATAGATGACTGATTTCTCTTTCAAGTTCAAGCCCCAAAGGGTTGTTTATATGTATATTCAGCATCTGACCTAGCTCTTGAAGAGATGAGGAAGGGTGGTTGAAGGGCTCTCAAAATGCTTCTTGGCAAGGAGTGCAGGGTAACAATCAGTGAAAGTATAAATAGTTCAGAATGTTGCTAACAAAAGTGAAGCTGTTCCTTCAGATAATTTGGAATGCTTGCCTTCTTAGACGCAATCAGAAAGTTTTTGTTACAGTGCATTATATGTCAGCTGTGAAGCCGCTTTGGATACCCACTTCTTTCCTTTACTTGGGATGTTCTAGAAGTACCTGCGTCTATAGAAATCTAGAGACTGTGTGTTTGCATGAATAAGGAATGTCCTGCAATGTGGGCTCAGTTTCTTTCATGCATCACATCCTTATGCATATCTGTCCTCTGTAAATGGTCTGGAAATCATGCTGATGTAAACAAAAGCTTCAGAATGTGATGTGCTAGTTTACATTGCTTCTTCTGAATCTAGAGACCATAAGCAGAAAATATCTCCATTTATTGTCCTATTAATTAGTATAGATATGACCAAAGGGACTCTTTCAACATACTTTTAGCATACTCAGTTTCAGCGATTTAGTGCTCAGCTGTGGCAACTAGGTGTGTACTTCCATTACCTACCATTCCCAGGTGTTTTGTATCCTGTGCTGCATTTGCCTTGAGTTGTTTAACTTTCCAGATCATGCAAAATCTTGATGTGTTCAACATAGTACAATTTATACTAAGAAGAAAGTGTGTAAGTGTATAAGGAAATCCTCCTACCATTATTTTCCCTGAGGACTTTCGGGGTGCTACACTGACATTTCCCTAGCTTTGACTTTCCTTTTGAGTCTTCTTTTAGTTGTGCTATTTGCTAAACTAATGTAATGTGCTGCCTTAAATGGACTTCCCCATATAATTTTAATGAGTGGAAGAGACAGTTGTTCTTGATCTGTTCTGCTACTGCTCATCAGGCTTGCTTTGCAGGACTGTGGATTTCTTGGAGAGTCCCATATAGACAAACCCCATAATAAATAGTGAAGGAAATGGTAGTTGTGTGAATTTGACCTATCTCCTGCAGAAGGGTCTTAACTGATGGGTTCTTTTACTCTAAAATCAGTATCGGAATATTGCTCTAACATTGTTATAACACCATGATTTGATGCAGGCGTTATGGACCAAATGGATGTGTGACTGCTGATATTACTCATCTGCATGTAATATATATAATATATTATATATTAATATACTATATGTAAGTATATAGTATATAAATTTATATAATATTTATATATTGTATAACTGTATAAGTAGAAATTAAACACATCTTGGTTTTTTATTTATTTATTTTTAATTGGAAACCTGACTTCTACCTTCTATCTTTTATCTATAGATAAAGCTTTTAAAGGAGCATCATTCTGTGAACTCCTCATTTGTTTTTCTCTAAGAAAGCAATACAAATCTTCAATACAAACTATAGAAGCAGGTGAAATGTTGCCCCTGAACTGTACTTAAAGTATTACAATCCTAATATAAATAAATCTAAGTATTTACATATAAAAATATACATAAACACTAATAATAACCTGGATGTATTGCAAAACTGTAATAAATACCACATAAATTCACCTGAAGAAGGGTTTGCCTCCTAGAGCACACTTAAAACATCTAACAGAGCTTTTTATGTTAAACTATACAAGTCAGGCACCTTCCAAATGCAGCATCTGCCCAGCTAATGATTACCTAAAGGCAGAGATGGTACCTATGTTTCATCATATGACTGCCCTCTTAGCAAACTAACATTTCCTAAGAACATCTATAGAATATAACTTGATGAAACCACACTAAGCAGTTTTTTTTATTTTAAAAAAGAAAGCATAATTACCTTTAAAATGTATGTTATTTATATGTCTTCATTTTGAGATGTAAATAGCTAGCTGTGCTCCTTAGCAATTCCAGTAAAGGTGTCCACGTACAATCAGTGTTTATCTCCATACAGTACTTGGACCGTAGCTCTCCATGTCTGCAAAGCATAGAGGTAATAATAACAATCAGTACAGCAGAACCATTAGTAAGATTTCATCACAAGATCAACAGTCAGACTCCCCAGATGACACTACTTAAATCACAGCAGTTAAATAGTAGTTTTATCCTGTCTTTTTGCTTGCTCGTAGCATAGGAGGAAGTTGGTGTTCGTTCTTCTCCAAAACTCAGTGTGAAAGTTTTTCTCCATTTGGCACTAGAGGTTGCCTTCCCTTTCCCATACTGGTTTGTCACCTTCCCAACATTTCACTTTGATCCTCCAGTGCCAAATCAGTCCTGTTCTCCTACTTCCATTTGCCCATTATCCAAACAATAAGTCATTAATTGCAGCTGTTGCCAAAACATCACACCAGCCACCAGCTACACAGAATCATAGAATCACCTGGGTTGGAGAAGACCTTTAAGATTGTCAAGTTCAACCGTTACCCCAGTACTGCCGGATCCACCACTAAACCATGACACTGAGGGCCTCATCTACATGGGTTTTGAACACTTCCAGCAACAGTGATTCCACTACTTCCCTGGGAAACCCATTCCAACACCTGACTACATGCATAGCCTCTGTCCATCCCATCTTACCTTGGCTTTTCCTGCTGCACACAAAAATGGCAGGGACTATATTTTCTCTGAAGTATTTGGCTTGGAGGTGAAATAAAGCCCTCTCTGCCTCCTTCAAAGCTCTGGGGGAAAAAACAAACAGCAGTGAAACAGGTAGCAATGCACACTGCCACAAGCCCTCTCATGATATGGAGCACTAAAAAACCCAGAAGGACTGCAGTCAGTCAGTCCATGCCACCAGTTCCATCGACCTCTCATAGAGTCATAGAATGGTGTATGTTGGAAGGGACGTTAAAGCTCATCCAGCTCCAACCCCTGCCACAGGCAGGGACACCTTCCACTAGAGCAGGTTGCTCCCAGCCCCTGTGTCCAACCTGGCCTTGAACACTGCCAGGGATGGGGCAGCCACAGCTTCTCTGGGCACCCTGTGCCAGCGCCTCAGCACCCTCACAGGGAAGAGTTTCCGCCTAAGAGCTCATCTCAGTCTCCCCTCTGTCAGGTCCAAGCCACTGCCCTTGTCCTGTCCTTAGAGGCCCTTGTCCCAAGCTCCTCTCCAGGTTTCCTGCAGCCCCTTCAGGCACTGGAGCTGCTCTAAGGTCTCCCCTTCAGGAGCCTTCTCTTCTCCCGGCTCTCAGCCAACAAGATGCCACTGACTCCCTCAGCCCGCCCCTGTGGGGAGCCGGACATTGCTTCCCTGAGCACCTGACAGTCCCTGTGGACAGTGACAGACCCCGCCTGTCCCAGCAGACAGCGATCATGGGCCTTTGCCCACCCGTCCCAGGTCTGCTCCTCGCTGTTCCATGCTGGCAGGCACGGGTGCATTCGTCCCTCACGGAACAGAGGGCAGTGTAGACACCGAGACCTCTGTAGGAGCCCGATGGCCGGCTTCTGGGCACGGAGACAGCGGTAATAGGCGCCGCTTCCCTTCACCTCCCTGCCTGGAGCTGCCCCCAAAGGCGGGGACTTGGCTTGGGGAGCCCAGACCTCTCTCCCTGCCCGCACCCCGGCAGCGTCCTGCCCTGCCCGCACACAGTCGGCCCGGTTCGAGCGACAGGGCCAGAGCCAGGCCCAGGCAGAGCTCGGCGCTCTCGGCTGCTCAGGCCGGCGGGCCCGGGGCCAGGACAGCCCAGCCGGAGCGGAGAAGAACGGGGCGGGCTCGGCTGGTGCAAGCGGGGACATCCGGACGGGCCCCCCCAAGGCGCGGCTGTCAGCGTGAGAGCGTTGGCGGCCCCTGCAGGCCGCGCTGGGGCGGGCACCCGGAGCACCGGCAGCCGGCGCCGCAGCCCGGCGGTGTCAGTGCCACGGTGTCCGCCGGGAAGCGAGAGGCAAGAGCCGGCGGCCGCCCGCCCTCCCGATCCCTGCGGCCAGGCCCCCGTATGCAGCCCTCACCCTGGAGCGGCGGCGGCGGCGGATCGAGGAGCTCTCGCGGTCGTCCCGGCAGCGGCTGCTGCAGTCGCGGGACAGGATGTTCTCCAAGTTCACCTCCATCCTGCAGCACGCCGTGGAGGCGGTAAGGCCGCCGGCGGGCCGAGCCACGCCGCGCCGGGGATGCAAGCGGGGCCTAGCCGAGAGTGAGGGGGCTCGGCCCGCTCTCTCAGCGCGGCGCTCCTTCCCTGCCACCTCTCCGGAGGGCTGCCGCCGGCGAGGGGCCCCACCGAGCCCGCTTATCCGCCGGCAGCCGCAGCACCGCCGAGCCCGGCTCGCCCGTGCCGCGGGGCTGGGAGGCGGACGCCGAGCTAGGCGGGCGGGCCGCGGCCGGCGGCGGGCCCTGGGATGGGAGAGGAGCTGCCCCAGCGCCGGCTACAGCCGGCCCGGGCTGCTGAGGACCGGAGATGGAGGGAGCGGAGGGACCAGGCGCTGCCCGTGGCGCTGCGACCCCGGCACGGCCCCCTCGGGCATCGTAAGTCCCCGGGCTGTCAGCGCCGGTAACGTTCCTTGCCCTTAGGCCCCGGTGCCCTCGCCCTGGCCGCTTTCATGGAGACGAGAGTGAAGTTGAATTCAGGAAACTTCTCCGGATTCTCTTGCTGTTGTGGCCAGCAGACAATAGTCGCCGCGTCCGGTGCTTTTGTGTGATGTTGTCACTGCCAAACCGACGTTTTCAGCCTTGGTTTCTGGTTTTTAACTGAGTGTGAAGGGAAAGGAGGACGAGGGGACCTGCGGTTGTGTACGGCTCGGTTCGATTTCACCGTGTGAACACACACATCGGTGCTCATCGCGGCGCTGGGGAGAGGGGAGCAATGGGGGCCTGTCTCTGAAGCTGCCATTTCTGTAGGCCCCGTTCAGCTGCTTGGTTCTCCGGACTTGTTTTGTGCCTGCACGGGTTGGTTTTGTTTGCTTTTCCGTTAGGTGAGGTTCTGGTGGTAATGCCTGTGGCTTCCAGCACCTTTCTCTTCAAGCTACCACATCCAGGAGGCTGAGGTTGAAGAGGTGCATCTTTGTCTGGCGGCTAAAAACTGGCAGTGAAATACTGCTGGCAGTGAGGGTGGAAAGTGTTGATGGAAAATGGTTCAAATGGTTGGGAAAGGGGCACTGTTTGCCCATTAATATACCCCTCGATGCTGCAGATGCTTGAGTGTATGCATTATCTGTGTGCATGTAGTTCTGGGGCTTTTAGCAGGACTACTCAGGTTTAAAAGTTAGGCTTATAATAATTAATTGCGGGTTCCTACTTTGCTCTTTTAGCGGTGGAGTGGCAATTGGAAAGAAATGCTTGAAATAACGATGAAATGGCCTGAAAATTCTCTGTGACCGCATATGAATGCCTTCAATAGGTAGAGCTTTCACTGGAGGAAAACCAGAAATTCGTGCCTCCCTGACTGAAGAAACCTTGTTAGTCTTGTGAGCTGTGCCACACTTTATATGAGTAGAGAGATTCAGGCGTGGAAAAGAAGTTATTCTTTCAGGCCCACCAATTCAAGATATCTAATCAAAGTCATTTCTAGAAGAACATTTCCATTATTGATGTGTACAAAAAGTACTGCGTTTATATGAGAACCATAAAAAAAAAACAAACCCTAGGAAACATCAATGAGTTGAATGGAAAAGGGGAAGAATGGAGATGGTAAGGACTAGATGATCTTCTTTTAATCAAAAAACCCCAACACCTCCCCACCCCCAAGAAAAACAGACACAGATGGAGAACATCATTTGGCAAGTGACTGCTATCAAACAACATGCTCTGTGTCCTTGCTTGGCTCTGGTGTCCCTTTTAGAATCACCTTACCCTGCTAACACCACTGTGAGGGAGCTCCTGCTGATAAGTACTGCACTACATTGCACTTCCAGGGTTATGACACGCCAAGCACCACATGCTAAGAGTAAATCATGGAATCACAAAAGCAAGAGGATATTAAGAATGTGTCTTACTTCACCTGGGAAGTTTGACTCACTAATTCAAAGCCAGAACTGGTAAATGTAAACTTTTAAACAGTTTTGGGGCTGTATGTGACTTTAAAACATTGTTTGATTATCTCATAAAAAGTATGTGGGCTACTTAGCTTTACTACGCTGAAAATGGAAACTGGTGTAAATCCTAAACATTAGATAAGCTCAGCTTGATGCTGCCTGCTGTTCCCAGAACCTAGAGAATGCAGAGCATCATTTTTACTTGCTGTTACAGCTGTAGAGCAAGTGTAGCTTGTGCAGCCTTGTGTGGACTCTGTTTCAGCCCTCAATATCGGCATCAGAACTGGTCACTAAGATATAAATTCTCCTAGGTTTTGGGTGCCTACTTCTGAGAGGAATTTGTTTGCAACTGAGGAGTTTTGAGCTGAGCTGGGCAATTAAATACACTTGGAGTGCCTAGGCTTAGCTTTCATTGGTAGGGCTACTTTAAATCAGAATGGTTTGGGTAGACTTTCTTTCCTGTCGTTTCTCCTACACATCACTTATATAATGTTCCTGTCCTGCCTCAGGCCCACAGGCCTGCAGACTTCAGAGAGATGTATTCAGATAAGAGTTCCTATGTTACTAGATAACCTTCGTTATCTTACCCTCAATATGCCATCTCACTGAACTATGACGAGGAGTTCCAAAGGTTGACAGTCTAATACACATAGGAGTATTTGCCTTTCACTTGCTGTGAGTGTGCTGCTCTTTGACTGCCTTCATGACAGGACTATAATGAAGCAGTTTGCTTTTCAGTAAGAGTTTTTTTACCTTGAATAACTCAAAACTTTCAGTCTTTTCTGCCTAAAATGCCCAAGAGTGTGAAATCGTAATCCCATTTTCACTACAACTGAATCCTAATTTTTGCCACCTCTTTTCCTGTATCAGTCCTGCCAGTATTTTAGATACTTTTACCCTTTTGGGAATTCTCTGCAGCATCCAGATGAGCAAGCACTCTGTCAGGTATTGTCCTGACAGAGGCATCCTTAATGTGGGTCGGGTGAGAATGGTGGAGGGAACTGCTGTCTTTGTTCTGTTTCCTTACTTCAGGGCAGAATAGAATAGAAAAGGTTGTTGCTGTGTGGGGTTAATATTAACAAATCCGCAACAGTTTATATATGGCTTGTCCCCAAGATGTTTTCTCTTTGCTGTGCATTTCTGGTATATGTTTAACCCAGATGTATTCCAGAGTGCTACATTGTCAGCAACATACAAAATGTAGTGTACACTAACAAAGCATCAAGGTAGACATACTATATCTGTTATCTTGTACTCTTTACTCATGTTTGCCTAGACAAAATAGATCATCTGTAGAGCAGTAACTCAGTGCTCAAAGGACTTTTGTCTCTGATTTGGGCTTTCAGGAGATGTTTTGTCTCAACAGCCAACCCAGAAAAATGGTTTTATGCTGTGTACCTTGAGCAGAAAAAGTGTGATTTTGGTTGCTTCGAACTTTGCAATTTGCTGTCAAACAAGATTGCATCACTCTTGGGATTGGGGAATGAATTTAGATTTTAGTGCCTGCTGCACATTTTTGGGACCACTCTCTACCAACCTATTATTTCACCATGTCTCTTACACTGGCACTTTAATATGCTTTTTAGTAGCATATTTTCTGTCCATATTTTGAGGCAAAACTGAAAGAAACTGAGTCACTTGCTACAGGTACAGCTCCAAAATCATTAGCTGCATAACTACTCAGAACAATGCTTCTTTTTGAACCCACTTTATTTGATGCAATGACCTCACATTGCCAATTGTTTTAACAAATTCTGATGACAAAATTTAATGCATGGCTTGCAAGCGTGTGCAGTCTTAATTTTACATGCAAAAGCAGTAATCATTGTAAGCTCTGTGCATTCATCAACTGAAGAAATAAAGTAAACCTTCAAGCATTAGTCCTTGGGCAGACATTCATGCTAGTAAAGTGGTAAGATGAAGTGATTACTATAGTTTTCCTTGTTTCAGTTAGGGGATTGTGAATGCAGTTCCCCTTAGTTTCTCTTTGACCCAGTTTCTGCTTTCATTTTCACTCTGGCATCTGACCAGACAGTACCTGTTATTCTTTTACACAGCGTTTTCTTTACTTGGCCAAAAGATACTGAGGGATATCACCAGCTTCTGTTGTTTCCATTCTTTTCAGTATTGAGTTGCACTTCTGAAAAGCATACATGGAGCATATGACAATGATTTTTACATGCACAAAAGAATTGCTGTTAAGCACTGAATATGTTTAGGTTTCTTTGCTCTTGACATTATTTTTTTCCTTGCCTAAACACAAATTCTGTATACTTTTGACAACGATATGGAATTGTATTTTGGACAGATTTTATAACAAGAAGACTATAGTCCTGGTCAAAGATCTGTAGCTCTCCTGAGAACAGCACTTTTCCTGGCAGGAGTGGGGTATTGTCACCAGAATGATAAGGTAGCATGTATTAAGTTTAGCTTCTAAATGAAAACACTCACTCGTTCACTCCCAGGAAGCTCAACTGCTAGATTTGGGGACCAGATGGAAAAGCAGTGTCTGCTCAAATGGGCTGTTTTTCAGTGGTGTTCGGTGAGGTTTGTCTATTTGATATACAACACCTACACTTCCGTCTTTAGAATCTTAAGTTTTTGCCCCTGAGGAGGAGAACTTCACTTTGAGATGAGGAATCGATAGCTCAAAATTAGTAAGAATATAGAATCAAGGGAATCATAGAATGGTTTGGGTTAGAAGGGACCTTGAAGATCATATCGTTCCAGCCCCCTGCTACAGGCAGGGACACCTTCCACTAGACCAGGTAATGTTTGTAATTACATCAAAATTAATTAATAAAACTGAGAAATAACTGCACTTTTAAGGTGATTCCTTCAAATTAGACAAATAGCAGGAATCAGTAGCCTCAGCAGTGGATTTTGTTTTGCTTCAGGATCCCTAGAAAGGCATCTTTACAAAAGAGTGATTCTTCAGACTGGCAGCTGTAAGATGCATTTCATCTCAGCTGGTAACTAATAATTCATCCTAAAATAGAAACTACAGCTTCATCCTAGAATTACCTGGCCTAGTAGGGTTAAAGCACGTCAACCAAGTCTTTACACTTACATTTTTCTAATGCTTTCCAGTGCTGGGCTTTGTTTGTCTATAAGCTCCTATCTTAGTCTTGGCCTTTACCCTGATTTTGTGTTTGAATTACTAATTCAAGAGGATTGGGGGAGGGTGGGTTCATTTTTTGTCAGTAAACCACTTCTGTCAGAACAATACATAGCATTGCTGCAGTTATATTTCTGTTGCATATTACCTGGAATAGCTGTGCTGTAAAAAGCAGATTTATACTAGGTCCATCTGCAGTGGGAAGAGGAATTTGAGGGTGAAGGTTATTTTAGCTGGACAAGTAAAGGACAGTTTTTCTACATTGTTGGGAGTCGCTAAGTCTGGTAGCCCAATGCAAGCACAGCTCCATATCACCAGGTCCAGTTGTGGCAATATATATTGCCACATATATATATATATTGCCAATATATCATATATTGCCAATCATATATTCCCAATAGGCATGCAGGTACAAATGCACACACATGCTAGCAGTATCTCTAATACCTGTCTTGAAGTCTGTGATCAGAGAAGACCCTGTGAAATCACTGAGTGTTTTAATTAAAGAAGACAAGACCTGTCCCTGAATTACGTTTTCTCTTCTGAGAGGAGTCCCTGAAGGCATTTGTTGGGAGGGAGATTGTCTGTATCCACAGTTCTCTCCTGCTGTGGATAAATTATTGACAGTGCTGAGAAGTGAAATCCTTTGCCTGGCAGCGCTCAGAGCCACTAAATTCCATCTTGAGGCAGATGAGGCTAGACGAAGTGGAGAGGAAAATCACATCAGTCAAGGATAAATCTTTAATGTTATCTATCATGTGTTACTTTGGAAATAGAGTTGCCTGAAAACCCTGGTATTCCTCAAAAGTGGTTTCTGGGCTGTTCATCAGCCAGAGTGGAGGTTTTGGTGTAGTTTTATTACAGAAATCTGCAAAATGATCGTTACAGTGCTTGAAATACTCATCTACAGCAGCAAGTGTGACATATGAAGCACGATACAAAATACCATATTCTCAGTCTTCAGTTTGTTGAGTTATTCTTGTGAATTTCAATAACTTTGTAAACTTCATTGTAAAACAGACCGGGTTTGTGCAGTGTGTGGTATCCTGATGTGTACTCTGTGGTAGCTGGGTGTGCTAAATTGGTGTTTTCAGGGCTCAGCCGCGGAAGTATGGAAAAGGCAGTGAGTCGACAGACTGCCAGGGAATGGATAAGCAATGTCCATTTGATCTCCTTGTTACCATTTGTAAGGGGGCATTTCCACACAGGATGCAGGTGTAGTTTAGTTACCAAGCACCACTGCTTCTTTAAAGTCTTGCATTTCAAAGTCCTGTGTGCAAAAAGTCATTAACAATTAGCATTCTACTTTCTTATCTTGGCAGGGCATGCTGTTCCTATACTGGGCTTTATGACTTTACCAAGATAAATTTAAGTGCCATTCAATTTAAGGAAAAGACTGATGTGGAAAACTTTCAAAATACAGCACTACCCAGTGAATATACAGATATACAGTATGCAGATGAATACATTATACAGTGTATACATTATATACAGTGTGTATAGTATACATTATATACAGTGAATATACAGTATACAGATGCCTGAGCCCCATGCTTCTATTTGTCTGAGAACTAAGGCAGCTTGGTACTTTTCAGGCACTGTGAAGAGACACTAGAGGAATTCATAGTTATTAATCTCAAATGTGGTATCTGTAGCTTCTGAGGGGAAAACTTTTTCACTGTGAGGGTGACTGAGCTCTGGCACAGGTTCCCAGAGAGCTTGTGGGATCTCAATTTGTTGAGATATTCAGAAGCTGTCTGGGCATGGTCCTGAGCAACTGGTTCTAGGTGAGGCTGCTTCAACAGGGGGTTGACCAAGATGACCTCTAGAGCTCCCTTCCAACCTCAGCCACTCTGTGAAGGACTGAACTCCGTAGCTTGTCAGGCTGGTTCAACTCCTTATCCTCCTAGAATGGACACACCAACTTATGCGTGGGATTCTTTCTGCTTGCCCATAGCTCTCATTGCTGCTATCATGTCAAGTGATAATCCTTTATTTTAGTATTGCCTATGAAAAAATTACTCGATGGTAAAAAATAAGCCTCAAGCAAGTAGGCTTAAGCCTCAGTAACAACAGACCCTCACATGATCTGTAGCGTGGGGTGGGTTTTCCCTCCAGGATTCCTGATTTTACCCGCTCTGAACATTTTATATTGTGGTCACATATTCACTGTTTGCCTCAGCTTTGGAGAGCAGCGTGGTTAGATGATCATGGTGGTTGTTTCATGTACTGCCTGTGGTGTAGTAGTTGTTAGTGCCTGTGGCGTAATGAGCTGCAGGGCACCCAGTTCTCGAGCTCGGTAAGGAAGAAGCAGTACTGATGCTGACTGGGTGGGAGGCTGTGTTTTGTGTTATTCCTGGATGCCAGTCACACCCAACCGGCCGTTCCAAATTCATCTGGAAAAGAAGAAACTTCCTTTTCTGTCAGAAATAAAATAAAATAAGCTCTGGGAATGGGCCTGGTAAATAGTTGTGGTTAACAGAAAAAAAAAGCATGTCACAAAACTGTATGAAGCAGCTAATGGGTATTCTTAAGGGAGCACAGGCAAAGAGGAGAACAGAGCATACAGAAAAGGAAGATGGCATCAAAAGCAAGTGTAAAAGATGATGATTTTTTTCCTTACAGGACAAAACACTGAGATGTAAACAATTCACACCTACATTTCTACTGTTGTTTTACTGCACGAGCAATTGTTTTTGTTGCTTCAAATAGATTGCCCAGTCATAGAGACATCACAGATTGTTACTGATGTTCACAAGCTAGGCAGTATGACATGGGGCTCATGCCATGAATAATGTATATAATCCTTGTTAAAGGCAGAAGAGCACAGAGTAAAAATTACAGCACTAGTCTGCAGAAGTATGCTTCCAAGTATAAGATAAAATTCAATTTAATCTCTGAGGATGTATGTTTATTTCATTCCTAACTGGTTTTTGTTTGTTGTTTGTTCTTTTCCCCCATAGCTCGCACCTTCCCTTCCATTACAAGAGGATTTTGTTTACCACTGGAAAGCAATCACCCATTACTACATAGAGACATCAGGTAAAAGAAAACATTGTGGTTTTGTCTCTTTATTGGGAAAAATGTAATTCCCAATTTCTGTGTTGTTGAGAAGTAAAGATTAAGTGATACTAAACTGAGGCATGTCTTTTATCAAAATACCAACAACAGCTAGTAATTAAAAATATTGTATACCTCCATTCATGCCTTAAAAATGAGGCATGAAAAATGAGGGAGGTTTCCTTTCCTGAGTACCATGTAGAGAATTGTACCTTTCCACACCCGACCCAATTTCTGTCTTCCTATATTCTGTTTCATCTAAACAGACAACTACAGAAATGCAGCCCCTGCTGTTAACCTTTATATTGTTCTGCATCAGGGATTTTCTTTTCTTCCCAAGATTTTAGCAAAGGTGATTTTGTGGTCATAGATTTTAGAAGACGTAAATTCTGAGTGCTCAGTATTAGGTCTTTTTTCTTCAGTGTCTTGTCTTCGTGAAAGGTATTTTGATAACGTAGCTCTGAAAAGTGAATTTGTGAGCACATTTAGAACATGTTCTGTTAAAACTTACCTAGATCTTATTCTGCTCTTCTAAAAAACCCTGTGGGTATTCAGATGAAATATGGCTGTAGATACTTTATCTTAAACTTTGCCCTGCAAAAGTTTGGTCCAAGTTGTTACACTGTTAAGGTGAATGTTACCCTGTTTTCCTCAAGCTTATTAGTTCTGTATTTCTGCTAGAGTAGCTATTGAATCTGCATTTGTGGAACTGTTTGTAGGACTGGTGATCTTGTTTACGTCAGTATTTACTCTTAGAAGCTGAAACTCGACCCTTGGTTGTAAATATCCATCTTTCGGAACACTATGTGATGTCCCCTAAGGCAGAAATGACAGGATGGTAGGGGAAAACTGATACCTGTGGTTACGTAGTGCAGAATAAAAGCTAACCTCTCTTTCCCACACATTCAGAAGTCTTGTGAAAAATAAGTTGCCTTTCAGTGGATGTATTTTTGTCCTCTGCAATGGGAGCAGAATTATGCCTAGGACAATCAAGCAGAACACTGTAGGTTAACTGGAAGTTGTGGTAGATATCACAGTCACACTGAGACGGCAGTTTTCCTTTGTGATCTTGTTGCCATTTGCATGCAAGTGGCAGTTATTTTTAGGTTATTGCATAAGAAGTAGTAACCATTTCCCTTATGGGATAGTTGTTCAAGTAGAACTGAGCTGAAAAAAACACATAGGAAAATCTCCATGGGTGCATGTGCTTTGCAACATGTTAGTGCCAGCTCCCACTGCCGGGACCATTAATCCACAGCAGTTTCATGACTTTACCATGATAATATCAGTCATACCCATTTCTTCATAAAAGTTTGACAGAATGCTGCTTTAAAGCATTCAGTATAAAAGACAACTTTAAAACTGAAGAATAAATAGCATAGAGTTTGGGTTTTCTTTGTTGTTATCATCAGAAAAACTATTTATTTAGTTACATAGTTTATAAAGGAAGGGGTCAGCTGCAAATTATCTGATGTTGGAGGCTGTTTATATATTTCAGAATACTATGTGAAGAGGCAGAGAGGAAGTTACCAACACAAGGGTAGATATTAACCAGAAGATTGAGAGTAGAACCTTTCTCTCCCTACATTTGGCTTCTGGCTGTGAAAGTTTTCCTTTTTGACTGTGTAATTAATGCATGTTTTGAAATTCAGCATTTCATCTTCTCCCCAGTGCAAGGTTAGATGTCTGCCTAATGAGCGTGCCAGTTTACATTTCCAGATACGGTTCTGAAACTTCAATGTAAGACCTGTTAAAAACCTTGCATACTCTATACAAGATTCTTTAATGAGTGGTCATGTTTTTAAATCTTACATTTGGAACTGAACTTGAGAAAAGTGAGGACAATAATTTAATCATTCTTAATTGCATATCTCTTCTATTTAGATGACAAAGCTCCTGTGACTGATACAAACATTCCTTCTCACTTGGAACAGATGCTGGATATTCTAGTTCAAGAAGAAAATGAGAGGGAATCGGGTGAAACAGGACCATGTATGGAATATTTGCTGCATCACAAGATTTTGGAGACACTCTATACATTAGGAAAAGCTGATGTATGTATTTCTCAGCAGAGCACATTACCTTTCGTGTGTGCTCTTAATTGTGATAAAGACTGAAGTTCTACAGTAGGTGGTAGTGTGGGACACTGAACTGTAGCAAACAGTTGTTTGCTTGTGTTACCAACGTATTATGAATAACTGTCTTTTACAAGTGTGATCAAAGTGAGGCAACCAAAGAAATGCTGACCAAGGCAGAACTCTGAGATTTGTTACTCACCATTCATAATATTGACTGTGAAGCTAGAAGTAGGACAAGCATATTTGTTCAGTCTAGTATTTTTCTGGCTATACAACAGAGTATTTTCTCTCTCTGTCCTTTGTTTAGTGTTGGGAAATTCTTGGGTGAAAAGCACTGTATTAAATACAGACTTTGTTTCATCTTTTGGAATGTGATAAGTTATTGCTCAGAAAGACTTCCATGTCAGAAAGCATTAATTTAAGCTGATTCCCAGACAGCTTTCGCATCCAATTCTTTGTTATGAATGCAGCCCTTGGCAGTATTGTTTGGTTCTTCTCATGTCTGCTTTGTGGCACATGTGAAATTAGTGTCATGGGTTTCGTGCATTCTTGTTGCTGTCTTTCTTGGCAGACTTAATGAGCTGAAATGTATGGGATTGGATGGATTATGGAATGAATTAACTTAGCAGCCCTTATGCTAGAAGTGTATCATGATGCAGATGCAGTTAGGAAAGCATGGTGTATCCTGATTGAAGGATAACTGGAGCTCTCCATGGTTTCATTGTCAGTCAGTCTTTTACACATTGTCATGGGTTCTAAATCCCCTGGATTTTGCATATGTAGACATATAGGGTACAAGCTGTCTGAGCCTGGGATGTTCCTTGCTCTGCAAGGACCAGAGCTGCTCCTACATCAGCTGTCCTACAATCAGACTAAGATGTATTGAAAATACTTGCTGAGAAATACAGCTCATTCAGTAATCTATGAATTTTGTGAAGAAACCAAGATGAAATGGTGACATATGTGAAGTGGGTAATTAGTAGTATGTTTCTAAGAGTTGAGAGAAGTCATTTTGCACTCACGCAAATATGCCTGTACAAGCTTCTTCTGCAGCCTGTCTTGATGCTTGCCACTTGTGAGTTGATACATCTGAAGTAAACACACAGTTCAGTGCTTGCAAAATGTTGCAAAGATCTGTTGCAAAAAGAGTAATGGCCTTTCACAGCAATCACTTAGACTTACTACGTTATTGTAGATGCACCCTGAGAGTCCATTTTCCATGGATTGCTTGATAACTCAGTGATGATTTGGGATTAATAATCTAGGGATAATTAGTTTGGGAGGAGAACCAGGCTAGGCAGTTGTCCTCCTGGCTGTTGCCACTCATGCTCTATTCCCAGTCAGTCTGATAAGAGAAATTATGTGGGTTAAAATGAACCTATGGAACAACAGCATTTATTGACATGGTAGGACACAGAGTCAGGGGGGATTTAGGTGGAAACAAAGGACCACGAGCCATCAGATGTCACGGAGGTGTGAAAGTACTCTCATGTGATGTAGTGCATGAGGGACAGTAGAACAAGGGTCTGGATGTTCCACAGATGCTTGTAATTTGTATTCTACTGAATATCAGGGAAAACAACAGCTTTCTCTTGTCCTGGAACATCTGTTTGTAAACACTTTTATCTTTCTAAGGTTAATTGCTCAGGAATTCAAAATACATTTTGTAGACATTAAGGTGTTTATCATCATTTATTTGCACATACTGACTCGCTGAATTGCTGGGGTTTGCAGCACAGTACCATAAAATTAGACAGCTGACACGTAGCCAAGTAATTTCCCCTTATCATTGTATTGGTAGGGAATATTTCATGTAAAGATTGGTAGGAGTCTGCACTGCAGCAATTAACTGAGATTATGAATAAGTTGAAAAAGGAAACAGTAATGAAATGGAACATTTTTTGTTGTTCTCTGTTAATGTCGATAAAAGGAATGTGTTAACAAATGATGGTATTTTAGAAATGCTTTGGAATGAATTATTGCTGTTTCATTAGCCATTTTGAGTGACAAATTTGCATTTTGTTTCTCTCCACGGTTGTTATATTGTTGTTATGGTTCATCTGGCTTCTTTCAGTGCCCTCCAGGAATGAAACAGCAAGTTTTGGCTTTTTATACAAAACTTCTTGGAAGAATACGGCAACCTCTTCTTCCCCACATAAACGTGCACAGGCCAGTGCAGGTACTGTTCAAATTTGAAGTAGGCATGACAAGTTTCTCTTATTCTGCTGTAGCTAATGAGCTGTTTAACACATCCACTGTCAAGTGAGTTAAAGAAACTGCTCAGGTGCAATATCAGTTTAATGTATTGATGATTGGAGCCTTGAACTGCAACTGCAATGCAAGTCAAAAGTAATAAAGAAGTCTTGTTCACAGCAATCTAAACCTAGAGCAAATGTATAAGTCAATAATCCTACGTCACTGTAGTATGTGTATAGAAAAAGAACTCAGTCCATCATTCCTAGAAAAAAGCTATCATTTCCTCTCTGTCTTAATGTTTGCTTTTCTTTATGTGACAGAAATTAATCAGGCTGTGTGGTGAAGTTCTGGCAACACCAACAGAAAATGAAGAAATTCAGTTTCTCTGTATAGTATGTGCAAAGCTGAAACAGGATCCATACCTGGTCAACTTCTTCCTTGAGGTGAGTAAACCAAATCAAAAGTTTCTGGGTGTATTTACTGTGTCACAGACAAAATCTGATGGAGAAGTGAAGGTATCACATTGTGCTTCTTTGTTTTCATTCACTCTGTAATTTCTTTCCTGTGATATTAGCAGTTGATTTGTTTTGGTTTTTTACTTCCAGAGCCTTGATACATTTGATTATTTTTACTAGAATTTTATTCAGGGCTTACAAATATACCTGCTTGAGGTCTTTACCCTTCGTAGTGGAAGTATCTTTAGAGTAGGGACATGGATTATAATGTAGATCACTGCATGAGGGAGACAGTGGATTGCTGATGTTGTTTTGTCTTAAGCCCAGCAAAGGCTAAGGGATAGCTTGCATAGGCATTGACACCTTGCAAGTTGCTAAGTGTTCTGTAGGATCAGGCCCTTATTTGGTAGTGGCACATATGGTCTAGCTGCAGTGCCAGCTCACAATCTACAATATGACATTATTTTCTATCTGTAAGAAAGCCAAATATCTTTACTCCCTCTTCAAACTTACCATGTGGCATGGATGAAATCAGAGTGGGAGGAGAAAGAATTTCTAGACTGGCTTTCTGTTGCTGTTTAGAAGGAGCATATAAAAGTTTAATTTATAAAAGTCCTGCTCCCACTTTGATGTTTGCTTTAGTGACACGGTATCTATTAAGCATATGATAGGTAGGTGAAAAGATGGATGTAGTGTCCTTCACAAATACTTTCAAGCTTTTCTGCAAACAAGATCTGTAACAGCAGAGGCTGCTAAACTGCAAAGATACATTATTTTCCATTGAGTATATGAATATCACTTACAAGTCAGTAGTAAAAAATCTATCTGGAGTTTATTTTTACCTTAATTAAATACAACCCTCATTGCCATTGTGTCCACTGTAGTTGTGCAAGCTGTAGAAATGGCATAAGGATTGACAAGTTTATGTTTAAACGTTCAAAGCACTCAGAAGCAAACTACTAGATGCAGAATAAGGTAGTAAGTCCAAACCAGGATTACTTTTAATGTCATTTGTGTCCTTGAAATCAAACCTGGGAATCCCAATCATAAGAACCACGAGTGTTTTGTCAGGCATTGGC
Organism: Agapornis roseicollis; assembly: GCA_002631895.1. Taxonomy (NCBI): domain Eukaryota; kingdom Metazoa; phylum Chordata; class Aves; order Psittaciformes; family Psittacidae; genus Agapornis; species Agapornis roseicollis. The sequence continues at coordinate 363,224 of NDXB01001447.1, forward strand.
ATTGTTCCCAGAAGTAGCGAGATTACAGTATTCAAAATCAGACATGAAAACCCAGATGATTCCAAATTTCAGAGATCTCTGGTTTCACAAAATGCTGGCTATGAAGCTCAGGCAAGCTGAAGAATATTTCTTGGAGCTCCTGTTTCCTTCACAACGTAATTCTAAATGTCAGAGCCTAAGGAATATTCCTTCATGACTTCTGACAGTTGTTTCCAGATAAGGTATTTGGGTGCAGAATTGTCTTTATTAGAAGAGAATATTCTGTTCACGTCTATGCCTCTTAGAGGTGCTGTTGTTGTGACTTGATAACTACTTCTAACCTTCAAATGCATGAAGGGGTAAATATGCAGAATTCTCTGTGGCATTTATCTCTAAAATAACAAAAATTAGAAACTGAAATGCAGATATATCTCTGCAAAGCAGTCTGTATCTGATAGCTTTGCTTCCTTCTTTGCCTAATCAGTTTCTTGTTTTATGTATTATGTCAGTATTTCATGAACATAAAAAATGAATGCATATAAACCCAGGATTTCCTTGATATAATTCCGTAAGAAATAGTTTGCTGACAGAATGCTGTTTGTATTTAGAAAAATCTTTCAGCTCTATTGCTTAAAGCTGTATGGCATAACTGTTTCTGTTGGGCAAGTTACTTCTGTTGTGGAAGTAAGAACTGGTTTTAGACCTTTAAATTCCGTATACTAATTCTGTTTAAACTGAGTTTTTCTTGTTCCTGTGTAGAGAGAAAGAACATACACAGGAACATTTATCACCTCTATCTCAGTCATTTTATGCTAAACTTGTTACCTCATGTCTTTCCTTATTTGTTTATTCCTTAGTTGCCCCATCTTCTCATGCCTTACATGAGATACTCCTTGCAACTGATTGTTTTGTGATTATCTGTGCTTCAATTTCTGCTCTTGAGACCTTAAGCTCTGTTACAAGGTTCTACCTTCATATAAAATGAAGGCTAGTTTCACTATTCACCTCTACTTTCATCACTACAAATTGCCAGCTTTATATTCCTCACCATGAATTAAGTGGAGGTTCTCATTAGCTGTGATATCACTTGATTTTTTCACAGAATTCTTTTTAAATCTATTTGAACTTATCCATGGCATCATCTGCCACAGATGTGGAAATTTTAATAGTTGCCTATCATGAAAATGTAGAAATGTGTTTCTGTATTGTTTGCTCTGTGTTGATGTTGAATTAAGTTAGAGGGGTACTTTGTCTAGAAAGCATTGAATGTATGTTTTATGTAACCTTTTCTATTAGGTCATTCAGGATCCTGTTTTGCACCTTTACAAGAGGCAGGTGAGCAGCTAAGCTGCAGAATTGCATGATTAGACAATAGGAAGCTTAAGTACACGTAAAAACTCTGCCTATGTGTTGTCCAATGTACAGACTGCTCTGTGTTACCTGCCAGTGTAAAAGTAATGAGCTATGGAGGGATGTTTACACAGTTACATGTGTTAGGTGTTCTCACTGATGCCTTAGCTAAACTAAAGCCTTTCAAATGACAGAAGAGTCCAGACATGAGGTAATGGACCAGTGTAAGATAAATATTTTATAGATGCATTTCCAGCCTTTAGTTCTGCTTTATGTGCAAGGCTCATCATTGTGATTCAGATATTCCTGTGTATTGCTAAAATATATGGGAGCATATTGGAAGACTTTAGAAGATTTAGGGTCAGACAGACTTGGTTCACAGACACATTTGGGTTGCTTTGCAACCTTATGCATTTCACACTGTAAAAAAAAAAAGCATGTGTTGAAGGAGTAATTTTTCTACTGTACTCAAAAATCATACTTATTTTATAGCATGCAGTGTGCTGCTTTTACCACCATGTTGCCTCTCCAGGGAGTTGGTTATATGAGTGTATCACAACATTCAGTACAAATTCTCCACAGTGAATGCACATCAATTCAGCAAGCATGCAGAGCAGCTCTCGTTTGCTGCCTGAGACTGGCATGTATTTAGTCCCTGCTTGGTTTGTATGCACTAAATGCCATTAACTCCAAATGGTTACTCTTTTAAATTATTAATGCTTGAGATATATTAGTAATGATTTTGGTGTTATCATAGAGAACGGGAGCCATTTGGATTTATAATCTCACTATTGTATTCACTTGAAAAATTGTCTTGTACTGAAGTTGAATTTATGGTTCTAATGAAGTATTACTCACCTCTGCTTATGCCAGAAGGACACTTGAATTCTTGCCTTGCAGTGTGTTTCTTCGTGGTATCACAGAGCACAGATTTAAATGTCTTTTTATGGGCTGGAGACAGATTTATGGGAAGATGGGTTGCTTTCTTCCAGGCTTAGTAGGAATGCTTTGTAGCTTCCAGGAAGGGTCTGTGATCGGTTGTAGTATCCAGTGTTAACTTCCAGTATCTTCTTTCCATTCAATCTACTCAACAATTACTTCGTAAGAAACACAACTTGAGAGTACTCTGCAGTGATAAAAGACCTTTATTTCCCTTTTCTGTTGAAGATAAAATCTCAAGAAGTTTAGAATTAGTTTAATTCTATGACTCCAACTGGAAATAGTGTTTCAGACATCAGATAAATTCACCTAGAAAGGGATATTTTATTGTTTGTGCTGAGGTCTAAAGGTGCAATCGTAAGGTAAATGAAAAACTATCAAATCAAGTGAATATATGCCTTTGGTGGTAGAGAGAAAAAGATGCCATCTCTTTGTAAATGGCATATTAAGCCCTGAAGCAGAATAGTACAGGCCTTAGAAGAAATATAAGCAGATTGAAAAATGATTTAGGTTTAAAAACTCGCATGCACCCATAACCCACTGCATTCTACATGGTTACTGTATCCAGCCTTGTAGAGAAGTGTTTCAAATGCTGATGTTAAAAATTGCTTTTAGTAAAGTTCTGCTTCAGGATGAACTGTAATTTCAACTGTGTAATTCTGAACAAATGCTTTGCAGAATAAGTTAAAAGGAATGGCTTCCAAAGGACCAGCAGATGTAATCACAGAGGACATGATAAGAGGACAAGACTCTCCGACAACAGACATGGGACAGCCCATTCAGCCTGAAGAAATGCCCAGTGCAGCTGGTGTGGAGCAAATGGAGAAGGAAGATGATCTCCCACAACAGGCAGATGAGCTCTCTTTCAGTCTGGATGAACTAAATGTCACGTCATCAACCGAATCTTCCACTGTTGGTCCAAATCAAGACTATAATTTAGTGAATTCTCTCCTAAACCTCACTAAAAGTCCTGTGAGTTGTTTAGGTTTTGTCCTATTTAATGTGGTAAAATGAAGTAGTTCAGAGGCTGTGTGAAGTGAGCAGAGGGAGTGAATATACATGAATGCGCACACTGTAATTTATATACAAAAAGCAAAACGAGATTTGTTTTGCAGGCAGTTGTAAATTGGCAGGTCTCTTTGCCAATTCAGATCAAAGTAGAATACTATTTTTAGAAAGTAATACTGAAGTTTATTAATGGTAATATATGTTTTGTAAGTTAAACAAAAACTCTTGCCAAGGCTGATCAAATTGAAGTGTTTTCAATGTAGGCTCTTTTCTATCCTTCCACTGTCAGACAGAGGAAAACATAACAAAGGCGGGGATTCACAACAGTAGTACAGACAGATTTATTAGGATAGTCTTACTCTGTAAGTCAGTCACACATTTAGGGAAAGAAACAGAAACAGGGGAGGTGTAAATTGGATGTAAGGGAGGAATTCTTTCCTCTTACGGTGGTGAGGCACTGGAATGGGTTGCCCAAGGAAGTTGTGAATGCTCCATCCCTGGCAGTGTTCAAGGCCAGGTTGGACGAAACCTTGGGTGGCATGGTTTAGTGTGAGGTGTCCCTGCTTATGGCAGGGAGGTTGGAACTGGATGATCTTAAGGTCCTTTCCAACCCTAACTATTCTATGATTCTATGTTTTGAGCAATTTGCATAGAATGCTGCATGTTTCACAAACAAGCTACATAGGAGGATCGTTAGGTTAAATATACCACAAAAGAGTACTTAAAAAAACTACTTGGAACTGTCCTGTTCTAACACACGTTTTGTAAAGGCACTGGGCTATTTCTAGAGGTTTGATTTCTTTAAAGACAACTGCTGTACATCTTACCCAGCTCCGTCCTTGAATTCATGCTCAGATTCCTTCAGAAAGCTTAGAGGTGCGTTGGGTAAGCCTGTAATTGCCACAGCAGCATTGAGAGCAGAAACCAAATCTACTGCTGTACCTCATTATTGGTAATTGAGAGTTTATGTTGTGTAGTACTTGGTCTTAAGCTGACCTACAGCACTAGTTCTGTCAACCTGGTGGTTGCTGTTGCATTCTTAGTATTTGACATGGATTTAGGTGAGATTCTTTATTTTGTGCCCTGCAAATTCGCTAGAACTGAGTTTCAGTGACTGAAAAGGCAACAAAAATAAATGCATTCACTCACTGGTTGGGGAACGGAGAGGGTTTATTTGGGAGATGTTTGCTTCTTGATTTCAAGTGCGCTTCATTCACACTCTGATTAATTCTTCCATGCCCTTCTGCCAGGATGGCCGGATAGCAGTAAAGGCCTGTGAGGGCCTCATGCTTTTGGTGAGTTTGCCAGAACCAGCAGCTGCCAAGTGCCTGACTCAAAGCACTTGTTTATGTGAACTGTTGACAGACAGGCTGGCCACCCTCTACAAAGCCCTGCCTCAGTCGCTGGATCCCTTAGACATTGAGACAGTGGAGGCAATTAACTGGGGGTAAGAATTTTCTTTTCCTGACTTTGCACCCCTCCCTGAAGCTAATTTTGTACAGGTAAATAAGTTGTAGGAAACATTCACCCCACATGCTAAAGTCTCCGGAGCAGAGCTGAGATACCAGCTGCAGCATAGCAGTATGACTTTGGGTGTCCAGTGTACACATGATTCTAACATAGGGCCAGGTTTGCCTGCCAGTCCCTTGCAGAGATTCCTTAGGGGGCAAGTTTTTCCACTGGATTACATTAATGGTAGTGTAGGTGTAGTATCAGATACAGAGTATTGTCTTGTTCAGGTGTCAAGGATTTAGGAAGCAAACTTTTCACTGTGCACAGCACTGTAAGCTGCTGCAGGAGGAAGGGTGTATTTGATAACAGGCTATTGTTGCAAAATATTTGCAGTAAAAAAGAAGAAGGAAAGTGTTACTGCATAACGCATCAGCATGAAGCAGAAGATAAAGGCCTGTTATCCTAATTGTGCTTGCATGTTAGATTCTCAAAATACTCCTTTTCTCTACTCTGCCTTCATTATTACGAATTGCTCATGATCTGTTAGTACTGAGACAAAAAGTAGGCATTTGGGAAACCAAGCCAGAATTTCTGGTGGTTGGAGTTTGAAGTTCGAAGGGAAACAAACCCAGAACTTTATTGGAGTTTACCAAAGAAAACGATGAATTTGTTGTTCCTTAGAGCCTTTAAATTGAGATGTGTTCTGGCATACTCTGGGTGGTTTTGGTGGACTTGCTTGAGGTTGCTTAGAGAACAGGGAAGAGCAATGGTCTTAATTTTATGGTTCTCTGATTAAAGGAGTTATTGACTCAAGTTTCTGTAGTCTATGTTTCCTGTAAGAACAGACTTACGTGATCAGTTTTCCTTCCGATGCAAGAAATAACGTAACCACAGCTCTGCTGTATATACTATGTACTCTTTAGTGTACCACTGAATGATAGATAGTACTGCCAGATCAGCAGAGACTGTCAGACAAGCTATTTTAATGTTCACTTCATTGCAATAGATCATTAACTATTATGTTAAGTTCAATAAGAATGAAGTCCAAGATTCTTCAGTTACTTGTAGACTAAAGAAGTATTTTTCCCTGTGTTCTCTAGTTTGGATTCCTATAGCCACAAAGAAGATGCATCTGCTTTTCCAGGGAAAAGAGCGTTGATTTCATTTCTTTCATGGTTTGACTACTGTGATCAACTCATCAAAGAAGCACAAAAGGTTTGAAATGTTTACCAATGATACAAATACTTTCAGCAAATAAGTAGTCCCAGTTGTTTCTGAGCTTTTGAGTTTGAGACATACCATTTTGTACTTTTGTTTCAGACTGCTGCTGTTGCTATGGCAAACGCTGTGCGGGAACGATTTTTCATTGATGTTATGGAACCCCAGCTGATGCAAACGTGAGTAGCATCCTTGTATTCATCCTACAAGAACAGGATCTGAATCAAGCTGATTTTTTTCAGCTGAAATCTACTGCATAGATTGATAGAATCCCAGACTGGTTTGGGTTGGAAGAGACCTTAAAGCTCATCCAGTTCCAACACCCTGCCATGGGCAGGGAAATCTTCTACTAGACCAGGTTGCTCCAAGCCCTGTCCAACTTGGCCTTGACGTATCTGACATGAAATTTTTTGTTCAAACAGGTCAGAGATTGGAATCCTCACATCAACTGCACTATTGCATCGCATTGTTCGTCAGGTGACTTCAGATGTCCTGCTGCAGGAAACGGTTTATTTTATACTGGGAGAACACAGAGAGCCAGAAACTTTGACAGACATCAACAGACATCCATTGCGACACAGGTTAATTGAACACTGTGATCATATATCTGACGAGGTGAGAAGTGGTAATGGTATCAGAATGTCTGCCAGCTAGTTCTGTCTTGTGTAGGGGCTATTAAAACACCACTGTGAGGACTTCTTATGTTTGTGACAGCAAACTTCTTTTGACAAGGAAAAGAGTTCTGACTGCCAGCCCTACAGGTTCCCTTTAGAAAATGAAAGTCAAGCTGTTTCCTTCGGCAGGGGATTGTTCCCCTTGATAAAGATTCTTTGCTAAATTTGCTTGCTCCCTGTGTATATCTAGTTGGCTTGCTCACATATAAGATAGGGCAAAATTGGTGTCTGTAATTGCATTTTAATTATATGTTTTATCGCGGCTGTTTTCCATGTTGTGTCAATTCTGTCATGTCATCACATAAGCTATAGTTAAAAACTTCTTATATATATAAAGTAAGCGTGGTCAGAATATGCACAACGCCAGTTAATAGATAATATAAAATTTAAGCACTTTACACACAGTAAACATTTTTAAAGTCATTTACTTCAGTAAAATCTCTCTCCAGGAGCTGCTTGATTCATTTTTAACATGGAGCAATCTTCATCCTCTACTTTTCAAATAAAAGCCAAGCTTGCCTGAAATACAGATCTGTGCCTCCACATACACCAGTTTTTCAGTATTTTTACCTGCTCACCCTGTCAGAACAAGTTATGTGTATAAATGAGTTGATCTTTGCAAAGCTGAGCGCTCCAAAGCTCTCTTTAAAAACTGTCTCTGTATTGCTTAAAGTCAGTCTCCTGTTAAAAGCCTACATATCTCCATTTAAAAATCTTAGCCTGTAGTTTTAGTCACAATATTCCACTATGACTTTGGTTTATTCTGCATATTTATTACTAACTGTAAGTCCTGTTCTGTATTTCACTGGCACAATAATCATGGTCTTCCAGCATGGGTTTGATTGTAATATGAGAAGTTAATTTATGAGTTCTCTGGATGTGCTTTGTATTGTTATTTTGGCAGATTTTAGAACAGGTTTGGTTTTACTGGGAAGAAGGGCATCAACATACTGATTTTTCAGATGTGTGTGAATTCATCCATGTTTATACCACATCCAGCATAACAATTTCCTCATTTTTCTTTGGATTTTTGCTTCCTTCCATAACATAAATAAGTAATTGCAGTGTTCTAGAATGTACAAACCAGCAAAACGTGTAAGGCAGCGGCGTATCAGTTTGCTGAATTGTCACTTTTTATGTTGCAGATCAGCATAATGACTTTACGAATGTTTGAGCACCTTTTGCAAAAACCCAATGAGCACATTCTGTATAATTTGGTTCTGAGAAATTTAGAAGAAAGAAACTATATAGAATACAAGCCTTTCTGTCAAGAAGATAAAGACGTGGTAGAGAATGGACAGATTGCAGGAGCAGTGTAAGTTTCTTTTTTAAGGGAAGTTTTCACAACAGCTAACTTGGATCCTTATTTTCAGAACAAAGCAGTGGTAATTGAATGAAAAGTGAGTGTAGACAGCACTTCAAGTGCTCCATGTATTAACCCATATCAATAAAATGATGCAGAAATTATTGTATCAGCAACTTGTGAAAGTTTTTAGAACAGTAACAGAAGAGAACTCTCCAGACAAATAGGCGCTCAAAGGTCTCCATATATCAGTTTACTTATGCATCTACGTAGCTTAAGTCTATGTATGTTCGTATTGTTTTCAGTTATACTTTCCTTGAAGTCATTCGCTTAGGTGTCTTGCTTACATTTTTATGTTGTGGAATCATTTTGATGGAAGAACATTTCTGGGACACTTTACATAAAATGCTTTTAAATACCCTGCATAACTCTTGTAACTGGGGGAAGACTGGTTACACCAGCCAGTGTAGGCATCTTAACTTAGGTATTTCTGAGTAATCTAAAATAACCTAATGATATTCTGAAGTATAACTCTCTCACATGTAAAAAATGTGGCTAAAGAGTGTAAGTGATTTCATGCATTGATTTTGTATAAGTCAGAAATGTTTAATCTGTTGTTCAGATCAGGAATTTACGATTTTTGTTCAAAACAAAAAGTTTGTTGGGTATTTGTAAGGGTTGGTATTTCTGGATATTAATTAGGTAAAAAGATGTGCCTATGACACTGTTCTGGAAAACACGCTAGTTGATCAGAGAATTGGAATAGAAATCATGCCTTTTGACCCAGAGATTTTCCTGCCTCCCATAACATTCGATGAATGCTAATGTTTTTCTCTAATACAATCTCACAGAGACCTAGAGGAAGATCCGTTATTTACTGACCTGTCTCCAGATAACACATTATCAACGCAGGAGTGGCTCAGTCCTTCTCCACCTGTCAGTCCAGAACATCAGAAAAACGATGGGAAGACTGAAGTTCATAAAATTGTAAATAGGTAAGAAACAGACACTTAAAGAACTTTCTGAATGTGTGGGTGTCTGCACACACTGTGCAAATTAAATGTACTCTGTAATGGATGTTATTCTCTGCCAGCTGGTAAAATGACTCCACAGAGGAAATTATGTGGCATTTTATCAGAAAGCTACTCCTGAAAGATTAGAGCTTACAATAAGTAAAAATAATTCAACATAAATGAGAAAAATAGAATAACTTTCCAGCTAATAGTGGAGTTGAATACTGAGAATTCGTGATGAAAGCCTCACTGATCATACAGCTTTCCTTTCTCAAACATATTTGCTATGCTTAAACTGCTGTTAGAGACTTGGCCTTCCTGGGGAGTCTTGCAGTAAATTCCTTAGGGGGCAAAAAACCCTCAAACTTCCTAAAGCTCCTTGAACATATATATATGTATATATATATATATATATGAGCAAATAATTGCCATGCTGGAGATACTCTCTGTTCCCTTAAAATCAAGGGGCACCTCTTGTCACCTGCAACATACCTTTATGTGTGTTAGACATACCACAGATTGGATATCACAACGAGGACAGGCTCTGCTCTAAGCAACTTAGTGATGGTAATTCTCTTAGCAACTAGTATTAGGACAACTGCTGTTTGCTCTGTTAATACACAGTAGCAAAGCAGCACTGGTATTTTAGTGCTGACCTATCTACTTACCTAGAAATAATCAAAGGTGTTAGCCAGAGGAAAACAGCCCAAGGACAGCCAGCATGGAATGGCATTATCACTTCTTGCCCTCTTTCCCCTAGTACTGCTATATATAGTTGATGTTTGGAGCAAAGACATAAAGAACACTCTCCAAAATTCACCTCCTGCACTCTCCATCACTGAGCAGAAATGTTTACAGGAGTTGCAGTGTTTTGCCAATTTGTATTTTTTCAGCTAAGATGAACTCCACACTGAAAGTCGTCTCCTACGTATTTCTGGATATAAATCTGACAGGAGCCTCCAGCAGTTCTTTGGGTGTGGGGAAAGCTGAAATTTGGAAACAGGGTGCAAAGCCTGGGTTTTATTTTGCTGTCCAGAAATTTTAGGGGTTTTATTTATTTTTCAAGGATGGCTCCCCTCTAAGATTCAGAATTCCCTGATGCTTTTTTGGGTCAATATTGGTGAAGTAATAAGGACACAGAGTAGTTGTGCTGCATACCTGGCAAAAGCTATTTGTAACTGGGACATTTATATTCAAAAGGTCCTGTGCATTTTTACATGTTCCACCAACTAACTGTGGTAAACAAAAGTGCCTATGCAATAGGTTAAGAAGAATTTTAACTGTAATTCTCCTTCCTTTTTGGCTCATTTATTCCCCAGTAAATTTTCCATATGCTCTTGTAAGATGGAGTCTGACCTTTAGCAAATACTTGACCTGGTATTAATATTCCTTTTCATCTCCATTCTGTCTGCTGGTTCTCATAAAATGCTTCCACTGAGGTTTTACCTCTAGTGCTAGATACGGAAGGTCTGAAGTAGGCATCTTGTTATTACAAACAGCAGTTAGAAGAGATGTGCTTCAATAGATTTTGTGTTCTCTGTTCTTCACATAAAGTTATGGCAGAAGCTGTGGATTAATTGGCCAGACAATTCAGTGTTGTGTAGACTGTCACAGGTGATGAGAAAGTATTGATCTGGTGCTCTTTGGATTATAGATAATCATTAATGTACTTCTTTTCTCTTTAGTTTCCTCTGTCTCGTACCCGATGAAGCCAAGTCATCATACCACGTGGAGGGTACAGGTTATGATACTTACCTCAGAGATGCCCACAGACAAGTAAGTCAGTAAAGTCTTCCTTAGTCCTTGAGAGTTTGAAGTGCTTATGAGAATATCCAGATGGCTCTATAAATAGCCCTACGAAATGCATCTTTGGTAATGGAAGATGGGGAAACTTCAATTTTTAGTTTCTAATGAAGACTTACCTTGAGAGCTCTTTTGATGGTGAATCCACCTTGTATTACTCTAGTGGGAATAATGGATGACATTAAATGCATTAATATTCATATAACAAACACACTGAGAGAAAATCTGAGCTGCAGATAGATTCTTAATTTGCTTTTGCATTTATCTGCATTCTCTTGGAGAATTGCCTGCCAAGCTGTTTGAAAGGACTAAAGGGAAATTAAAATGCTGCATAGGAGTTATGCAATCTGGGACTTTAAAAATAAAGGCTCGTCACAGGGAATGTGCAGCCTAAGGCATTCAGGTTTGAAGTTGAGAGTCTTGGTAGGTAGGGGAAGCTTTATGATTGACTGGTTGGAAATAAATGTGGGGTTTATTTTTACCAACATAATCTAAAGTTTCCTTGGTTAGAAGACAGTCACTGTCTATTTGCAGTTTATTGAAGCCCTATGAATCTTCTAGAATAGAAGAATTTATGCAAAGGAGTGAAGTAATTGAGGTAACTATGTTAGTAGGTAATTCAAAAGTTCCAAAACTCCTGGATTATGATATCAGCAGTTTAAGATGGGAAGCTTGGACTTCTGTATTTATGATATTGTTTTATGTGTGGTCTCTCCTGAAAAGAAAGGGAGAATAAGTAAAAGGTTGATGTAAAATTCCCCTATGTTCTATTCTTGGATGCCAGAAAACACATATCATCTTTGTATTTCTTTCATGTCTTGGGAAAAAGAGTATTCTGGGAGTTATTAGAGAGCAGAATAGCTTTCTGTCACTTCCTGACAATGCTATGGCTACTCATAAAATATTTCCCCCCTAAGAATAGCCCTTCCTATTGCTGTTATTACTTCCAAATAGCTGTTCTCCTTCCATATTTCTATTCCTGGGAGCCTGCACAGTAGGTAAGCTATAAGCAGTGAAGAATTGCTGAGTCTGTTTTGTCTCTCTTTTGCTACTGTTTATTCCTGTGTTCCTTATTTTCACTGCTATGACCTGTGTTCCTTTCAAGGTGTAATTCCTTGGAAGTGAGATGTCAGGCAGCCCATAGCATATCAGAGGCAGGCATTGGGAAAGACTGTTGTGGGTGATTGGAAACAGAGGGAAGAGGAAGCCCTGAAATACTTTTCATTTGTAGCTCCTGCATATATATGTGCCCTTCCTGCCCTGGGAATTAGGGAGCAATATAGACTGGATAGCAAGATATGCTGCATGTAATTCAGTGAAAGTGTGGTAACATAATGTCAACAAGAATGTATATCAATGTAGTTCCTGCTTTAGAGGAACCCTGATCAGGCTGTGTATTGTTGGCTTTGCTTTGTATTTTGGCCCCAGCTGCTTTTTGGGAGCTCTCTTTGTCTTTTGAGAAAAACTCATTGTTTCTGAAACTACCCTAATAGCATGAATGTCAAGAAGAAAATGAGGTGCCTGCATAGGAACTGGCAGTGTTTACTTTAGAATGACTGTTCTTTTTGAGCTTACATTTGTCATTTAGCTACAGATTAAGGTTTTAAGGTGTGTGGAATATTAAAAGTAAATGAAATTGTTCCTATGGAGGCTTAAATCTGTGTTCCTCACTATATTTTTCTAGTTCCGGGATTATTGTGTCATCTGTTTACGGTGGGAATGGCCTGGATCTCCCAGACCTTTGGAAAAGTGCAATCTAGAAGCATCATTTTTTGAAGGACACTTTTTGAAAGTCCTGTTTGAAAGAATGGGCAGGATTCTTGATCAGGTAAGGAAAAGCAGGTTATTAATTCAATTTCTGATACTTCCATCACTGCTAAGGAGCAATCACCATAAGGTCCCATGAAGTTTCATTACTGCAGTGTCTGTTACAGCATCATATTATTGTGTAATGTCCCATGTCCTTGATGCAGGTCTCTGTAGACTGCAGGATGCTGTAGTGATCAGTATTGTCGATTTACTAGAAGTAGTGAACAAAAACTCTCCTGTTGTTGTTAGAGACTTTTTTGGCACCAGACATTTCACTGACCAGAAATAAGAGACAGGCCAGGAAGCCAGCAGTAGCCTCTAGGTAAGCTCTGTGAGTGTTTAGGGGAGAAGGATGTTTGAGAGTACCAACTTTTACAATTCGGAAGTGAGAAAAGAAAGTCAAATTCTCCCATTCCTATGTTGTATATACTCTGGATTTTGTTTCCAGTAAACATGTTCTGCACACTTGACTAGCTGAAATGGTTATAGATTGGAGTCATGAAAACGGGCCATCATCAGCTCAGAGGGAAAACAAGCCTCATGGATATGGAAACCTTGTCTGAGCAATGACACAGAAGTTGTAACTTGAAAGATCTTTACTTTCTGTAACTTCTGTAGTGTCAGAGTTGTATGATTACAACAAAAGTAGCATCTGGCATGGAAGCACAGTCCCCAGTTTGATATACTACCTGTCAGCATGACACACATTTGGGTTACTCAAGCAAAATGGTACTATCTGTGGTGTCAAAAGTGGTTCTTGACACCAGATGAATTAAAATATACTGCTTGAATCAGAAGGGGTGAATTCTTACTGTATCATACCATGCCCCTGAAATTCCTAGGGGTTGTGAGTGCTCCATCCCTGGCAGTGTTCAAGGCCAGGTTGGATGAAGCCTTGGGTGACATGGTTTAGTGTGAGGTGTCCCTGCTTATAGCAGGGGGGTTGGAACTGGGTGATCTTAAGGTCCTTTCCAACCCTAGCTATTCTATGACTCACAGTGAAACACATAAATCACATAGGGAAAAACAAAACAGTGCAAAACAGCAAAACCTGGATTCTGTCAATGGCAATTCTGATATAATAGGTGCTAATGTCCAAGGTGAAAAATGTTGAAAAGCTTTTAGTGGGGCCACAGTGCTACTAACAGCTTGTGTTCGATGTCTGTTCTTCTTTGTTACAATACTATAGGTTGTTCTTGTGGTATTACCAGGTTTTCTCAGTAGATATCAGAAAACTTTGCAGAGGTGGTAGGTATCATTGACTTAATTTCTGACAGACGATGGTGAAGTGACTTGTTTCAATGCTGTTCAAATCCAGTACCTCATCTGCCAGATAGTACCTTTTTCCTCCTGTTAGTATTCCACATTTCCATGGAAGCGATTGTTTCCTAAGAAGTTTGTAAGAATTCCCTGAACTGCAAAATTTGCTGGTTTAAACTTTTTTAGTTATAATTTTTTTAGCATGTTACCTGATAGTGAAGCTGCCTTACTGAGTCTGCTGACATATGGGCAGAAATAAAAGCTCCATGGGAAGAAGCAGCTTTCCTTAATGCTCTCAATTAGTTCAAATCGCAACAGCAATCTGTCTGAACAATGCAGCACATGTTACTACTTGGTTTCCTTCTCTTCTTGTGAACACCAGATAATGCTTACGGCTTCAAAGCTTCCTGATGAATTGACTGACTCAGACAGCTCTAAAGACCTTCTTCATTTCAGCTAGGTAGGCAGTGGAATGGATTTTTGGAAGGAATTTGTGTTTCTGCCTGCAGAGTACGTTTTCCACAGTAACTCAAAATGTAGTGATCTCTTTTACCTATAGCATCTCTGATCCAGGGTCTGAAAGCTTCGCTTGTTAGAAGGTTGGGATGAATCTATTGCCTGAATATTAAGTACAGAAATAACTGCCACTGACTGGGAGAGATAGGTACTTTGACTTCAAAAGATCTACAAGACAACTCCCATTGCAATGCAGCAATGTGTGGTAATGAATGAAGAATAAGGAACCTAGGTATTAGTTATGTGCCCACATCTAGACAGTGGAAGTTGTGTCAGAACATCTCTGGGGCGCTTTGGAGCTTTTAGGCTGAAGAGCATGTAGGTGACTTTCAGCTTCCTTGATTTCATCGACTGAAGGCTCAACTTGAGTACCTGAAGTGAGCTATCTGTTACCATTTTTGTGATGCCCATAGGCTCCAGGTTATAACACGGATCTCGCAGCATCCACCCTCTGTTGTAACTGCCAAGAGACCAGTAGATACTCCTGAGCATCTGAGATTGCATGAGGTGGTGGTGTGTAGGCAAGTGTTATCAAGGTCTCTGTTGAGTAGGCTAATGAGAGCTTAGACATCTAGACATATCTAAATATATCTGTCCTAATCTGCAGTTGAATTCTTCCAAACCTTACAGAGTTTGGAAGGGAAGGATCTGTTCTGTGATTCTGCAATAGGATGCTAACTTGGAAGCATAAAGATGATAATTTGAGGCCATGAAATCATCCTCTCCTAGATGTGATTATGCCACTGAGGATGTTACTGCCAATAATCAGTCAGAGAGATTGAATGAGAGCCCTGTAATCTGATTCAGGTAAAATCAACAAGGTTAAATTAAACTATGCGTGTTTGGTAACATCTTCAGACTGGCATAGGGGTGTACCAAGGGAATGTCTGTCCATCTCTTGTCAGGATAGTCTATTCCACCACTGAATAGATGGAAGGAAATGCCACTAGTTTTCAGAGTTGGGCTGAATTGAAATGTCAACCTGTTTTCACTGTGATGAGAAAATCAAAGATGGAAAAAGGGTACTTGGAACATAAAGAAGCCATGGTGAAAATACTTGCTTTTATGGAAATGAGGTTCTCACTGGAGTGGTAAATCCTATAAGCCAGGCACTCTATTTTTTTCCTAGAAAATTAGGTACTATTTTTTCTGTATGACTGATGAGTGTCGTCCAGCATCCAACAGTGTTGCCTCTTCCATTCTGGGGAAAGGACTTAGAATTCCATGCTACCTTCCTAGTCTAGGACTGTCTCATCTCCCATTGCATGCTGCCACAAGATGACTGGGCTTTCTGCAATGGTTCTTTTGAAGATAAAAGAAAGTAGAGGAAGAGAAATACCATATTAGCTGTAAATATGGATTTGTCTCTCTCATTTCCTGAGCTTATATACTTCACAGTGTATTTTCCAGGAGAAGCAAGCAGATGTTTAATCTAGGCTGATTCTATGCTATTTGTTTAGCTACTGAGCTGAAGAAATGTTTTACAGGAAAAGGATTTATCCTACAGTAAACAAGTGTGCAAAAGCTTCAAGTGATTCTAGCAATTAAACAGATAATAACATCTAATATCAAACTGTCATATTCACATCATTCTTATTGTAGGAAGCAGAGGATTTGGGCCTGACTTCTAATCTGTTTTTTTGATCTTTATTCATAACCTTTTATATAAGGTTCTAGTAGTTAAACAAACACCGGCTGGATGAAAAGAAGCCAGCATGAAAATAACTGAGCTCTGTGTTTTCCTGTTTTATTACAGCCCTATGATGTGAATTTACAAGTTACTTCAGTGTTGTCCAAACTGGCCTTGTTTCCCCATCCTCATATCCATGAATACCTTTTGGATCCCTATGTAAACCTAGCTTCTGGCTGCAGGTCCCTCTTCTCAGTTATTGTCAGGGTGAGTAAACACACAGTTAATACCTGCATATGGCTATACAGCACTGATGTATTTATTAGCTTTGTGCTTAGTGATAGTAGTTGCTGGGTAGTTTAAGTTTGCAAGTGGCTTCTCACTGAAAGTAGATACTTATGTTCTTGATCTGAATCAAGATATTGGACTTCCTACCAAAAACATTGGCATATTTCTGTGTCCTCATGTCAAGGGCATTGGAACTGAATGATCTTAAGGTCTTTTCCAACCCAAACCGTTCTATGATTCTATGTCTTCAGGACTGTTTGTTTGCTTAGCTTCATTGTGCAGAGTATCCCCCCTGGCAACGATGTTGCTTTAAACGGGACTAGGTCACATTGTTGTCACTTTCAGGCAACATCAGGTAGTGCTTTGGGAACAGGCCAAGTACAGGTTTGCACCTGGAGGGGAAAGAGATGGTTTTGATACTACACACAAGCAAATGACACTCCTGAATATCCTGTGCTTGGATGAGTATCTCTGCTCATCCTCTTTATTATTTTTTCTGATGAAGACTGTTCTTGACAGCAATGTCCTGGATTTATCAAAATCCCCTTCCTTTCCCTCTCTGATTCCATCTCTTCCTGCCAGACCTGCATCCTCGAAGTGCTGGCTGGGTGCCTGTCACACTGCAGTCTCCTCAGTCAGAGATCCTTCGCCTGTCCCACGCACCAGCTGTTATTAAGCTGGTTGGGAGCCTGTTAATGATGCTTGCGCGATACTTACAGAGGGCTTAGCTCCCTTTTTCCCCTGCAACCCTCCCCATTTCAAAAGAGAATCTTCACTCTCTCCTCTTGGGCATTCCCTAAATCCAGGAATTTTCTCGTCAATTGCCTGTGTCAACATTTACTAAGACAAATTAATTGTTAATTAAAATGAGTAATCCCATTTGTAGCTATGGCAGGTAAAGCTCCGGAGTTCCTGTCTTTTGGTATCTACCTTCTGCAACACCCCCACCCTTTTTGGGGCTTTTTGTTTTGTGAGGGTGCTGAAGTGAGGCTGCATCCTGGGCGCTGAAGGTTCATTTAACCTTGCTGCCAGACACTCTGCAGAGGTGTTAACTTTGTGTGTTGATGGCATTGTGCTTTACAGGTCGTCGGGGACCTCATGGTTAGAATCCAGCGCATCCCGGATTTCACTCCCAAACTTCTGCTGGTCAGAAAACGCCTGCTGGGCTTGGAGCCAGAAGGGCCCATGTGAGTAAACCTTGCATATTCTCCAAGAGCCATGGCTGGGTTTTTTGGGTTGCAATCTTGATTCTCTGCTGGTTTTTCTTCCTCAGCATTGACCACATGACGTTACTAGAGGGCGTGATTGTGCTGGAAGAGTTCTGCAAAGAGCTGGCAGCAATTGCATTTGTGAAGTATCATGCCTCGTCTACACCATAAGCAGCCTTGATGAGCAGCCAGGCTTGTAAAACCACCCAGCTTGTTTCAGTCGAAAAGACTATTGACAACACCCCGATAAGAAGAGGTGGTGCCTCCTGGCAGAGTGTCAGTTGACATGTGGCAGAATGGCAAGACAAGTTGCTTTCACCAGATGTTGACTTTGCAAGAGAGAGGGATTCAAATGGACCTAGAATACGACTGAAGGAGTTTGGGGAGAAACCAGTACACTGCGTTTCTAGCCACTGTGTGAAGAGCTGCAAAAGCTGCATGAAGAACCACAGGCATCAGACCTTGGTTATTCTGTTGTAACAACGATGTTTAGAGAATTGGGTCTTTCGTATGTTCTGGGGCTCACGTGCACCAATTCACTTTTGTGACCATATTACTTTTAAAAGCAAATTAATTTTGTAACATTTTTATGTCTTAATTCCTTTTCTTTTCAGTTGGAAGGAAATCACAACTATAGATGCAATGTATATTATTGAAAATGAAGAGATTAGAAGAACCCTACCAATCCATATGCAGTAGGATATATTAATGAGGAATCATTTTTGTTCTGGTGAACCCTAAAGACAACTCTGAGCATCTTTCCCCAGTGGATTAATCCAAGAGATACAGCAGTATAAAATCAATACTAGTGGAATTAATCCTGATTCAGCATCACATCTGTAACAAATATATCTGAAGTGTACATGTTCCTAGCATGTTTGCCTCTGTCATTCCATGTGATTGCTCTTCAGGTTGTCTGTGTTATATAACTACATTTGCTTTAGGTTTTTCCATGTGAATTCTAGTTGCTTGACTTACACCACCTTTGCAGGGAAGTTAGTTGTAGGTCATTAGAAGTTGTTGCTGAAACAGTATTTTTGATTTCTTTTAAATTGATATTTAGCCTGAATTGGTTTAAGAATCTTTTGTGCCTTGAAAATTGGCAGCATGAGCATTCATGCTTTTTAGCAGTGTTTTTACTGCTTTTCTAACCATCACAGTAGCACCCAGCAAAAGATTCACTGATGCCAATTCAGTTGATACCATATATAGGACCAAATATTCTCCTGCTTTCCATAATGCTGGGATGCAGAGATGTCTCTCAGTGAATCTGTTTCATTATGAATACTATCAGCCAGGGCAGGTATTTGCACGTCAGGCAGAGGGCCATTCAGACCTCAGTGTGCTTTTCTTCTGTCTCTTGCATGATGGCAGCCTGTGCTTCAGACAGTTCTTGCAGCTCACTGCCACATGTGCACTGTCAGGTTCTTTAACCTTCAAGTGCTTTATCCTTCAAGGCACACTGTGGGGCTTGGATTGGAGACCTGTCCCACTCTGCACAAGTGTGTAGTACCCCTTGAACACAATAGTGTAGGTGGGTAAGGTAGAGTTTAGCTCCTTGTGTTTACATTGTCTTCCTACCTTTATCTTTCCTACTGCCCTGTTGGCACAGCTGGTGCCCCTTTCAGATGTGATTGCTCATATGCAAATACGGACTGATTCGCTCAGTCATTAGAATTTCTCTGGATTTACATGACTGTACCTAGGATCAGATTCTGCTCTGAATCCTTCTATGCCTTTGAGGTCTTGGGTTTTAATATTTATGGAACCTGGTTGTAGAGAGGACTTTTGAGTTAGCAGGTTAATTACAGCAGTGTCACAGTTAATGGGCTGCATCTATTTTTGTCACAACAATGTAGAAGGTCCTGCTGTAAAAGCTTCCAGTAAAGGTTCAGCTGGGAAGAGCAGTTCTGGAGCAGGGAAAGCATTTTGGCAGGTGAAACCTGTATTCAGCGTCTCCCTAAGCTGGGAGGTTTGTGTGCAATGCGTTACATTTATCTGGCAAACTCAAGCTTGTTTTAATTCCTCAACTTTTCTTTTTCTCCAGATTTAGCCCCGAAGTGTTTTCAGGTTCAAATAGCATCGTAGGATGAAGTTTAAAAAGATGACATTTTTCTCATTTTTGGTCTTTAGAAACATACCTTGAAAGTAGCAAATGAGTTTTAGTGATGCCTATTGCAGTCAGCCCGTATTAGAAGCTTTATTAGTGTAACGTACCTGACACATAGCTTAGAACATGTGTCTCTGCAGTGATATTTAATACATGCTTTTGTTATAAATAAGGTCCCAGTTCAGAAAAGCAGTTAAACTAAAGCTTCATTTAAGGAATTCGATTGCTAAATCACGGTTTCTAACATGAACAAAGTTAAGCTGTTGAGTACAGGTGCTGATGCTTTACTGAATCCAGGTCTTTGTTCGTTTTGCTTGAGCTTAATTACTTCTTCCTCAAATTTTCTGGTTTCATTATTTATTTTCTTAAACGTGTATGTTCCAGGATACTTGTAATGTCCCAACGTCAGTGCAAACTGGAAGCGATAATACTAGTAGTAGAAATGAAAGTGAGAAAAATGTTAAACAGGACTTGCAAGAGCATTCCAAGTAATATAACAATTTATAAAGCCATTCAAGAGATGCCTGATCTCAAAAGAAAGCATTAACATCACCCCTTTTGTTGTAGTTGTTGTTTTCACCGATACCTAAGCTCATTGCACTGTGAGGAACTGTATCAGTCAGCCTCTGGAAGGACTGCTGCAATCTCTGTGGCATTTTAATGCAAAACAGCCTATGGAGCTGCAAGCACAATTCCTTCAAGCTTGTCCATGAGAAAAATAAGTAGATGTAAGTATAAGCACTCATTCAGGATGTAATTGTTCAGTCTCCAGCAATATTGGCAGTGTTCTTGCAAACCAAATGTTATTCAGTGCTAAATTTATAAGACCTGGATCTATCTTGATAGAAGCGAGGCAATCGTTTGGGTTGCTTTAGCCTAAACTGCTTTTGTGAGTGCTGCCTACAAACCCTGAACTACCGTGACAGTGACCTTTATGTTTGTAAAAGTGATTTAGTTTTCTTTAAGAGATGGAACTCTTTTCATTGTGGGTTTGGGGGGTTTTGTGATATTTTTCATGCACTTTCTTTAAAAACAGAAGATTAGAAGTTAGTCCCGGTCCATGTTTTCACCTTTCTGGTCTCCACATGTCATTAAGATGCCCGTTTCCTTTCTGTGTACGTGTGTTTGTGTGTGGTTATTTATTACCCAGAGGTGGACACCTGAGAAGATACATGGCCTGAAATCCACAGCATACGCAGATCCTCCAGCTGTCAGTGGGAAATACAAGTGCGTATCACCTTAGAGAATACGGCCGCTAGTATTAGACTGAAATACTTGAGAGGTAATACTAGAGTAACTTTATCTTTCAAAAAGCAGATCCAAACCACATTTTAACCCCGATGCACACGTCTGTAAATAGACACATTTTTTACTTCTTTTTTCCATTTACAATATGTGTTTGATTTAGACTGATACAAGAAGTTTTGTAATAAGCCATGTACTAGCTCTGGTAGAACAAGTTTGTCCTTAGTTTCTCATATGACTGTAATATTCCCAGTATTCAGATCCTGTCTATGTAATGTTCTTACTATGTATTTGTCTGTGCAATATAAGAGCTGTGACTGGAGCCACAGCTTGAGTCTGGTTGTACATCACCTATGTATATATATACATATACATATATATATATATATATATAAAAGGACCAGAATCCTGAGCTTGCTTACACTATGATTAGTGTAAAGGTTGTCGCACTCAATTTTACAGGGCACAAGTAATCATGGCTTTGTAAATGCATGGTAATTTCTACCATAGCCTGTTGTGTAATTTCACAGGTGGCATTTTATTACTGCTATTTGTCCTGCTAAAAGAAATACTAACTAAAGCAAAGTGCTAGGTAAAACGGAAGGAGGATGTAAAAGACTTGGGGCTACATGGGAAATCTATATCTGATGTTGCGTCTCATCCCGGGTTTTCAAACCATGCTCCCTGACGCTTTCTGTGCCCTGTAAAATAGTGTAACTATATGAAATATATACTCCTTGTTTTGCCTCCTGCCTTGTTTACATTAAACAGAGGATATTCAGTAAAATTTTTCTATTAAACTTTGTGTAGGTCACTTACTGCCCATGTTGCCAAGGTTTCGCGGGCATGGGATTTCCAAGGAGGGATTGCTGAAACAGCCACATTCCCAGACGTACGATATGAAGTTCTATGAAAGAGCTGGTGATAAAAATCCAACTTTTTGTGCTAAAAAAGGCATGGAGGATGAAAAGGGATCTTATAATAAATGAATTTCCATGAAGTGACTGCTTCTATTATTACAGAACCCGTAATAGGTTTTGTATGGATGATCTTGAGACAGAAAATGTGTTAACATCTTACATCATGCCTTTGATCCTGAAGCCCTTTCATTTATTTTGAGGCTGCCACTGCAGCATCTTCTGAGATAACCCTGTTTCCTGTGCTGTGCTGTGTGGGGTTCAGAGTGAATCAGCACACTCTTTCCCATGAAAATTCAGTGCTAAGGGAAATGGCCTGGATGGAATCATCCCGAACACAGACTAACGTCTGCTCTTCCCAAGAGCCCTCCTGTCTTTCAAGACTGCAGCTGGTCAAAGCCTTGGTTTTCTATTGCATTTAAGTGCAGAGTGCATCAGTCACAACATTAGTTTATTGAATTGGGTACAAATGGCATGTACGTGAGTAAGCATCGTTTCTTCCTTCAGGACATGGAGGAAGGCTTTTATACATCAGGATTTGTACACGTTTTTATATATTTTAAATGCTGCGGGGTATTTTTTCTTAGTATCTCATCTAGTTTTGGTGTCCTTCAGGTTTTCATCTGCCTTTAAAAGCTCTTGTCGCTCTGTAGGATCCCCTCTGAGGGATACACTTGGATGTTAAGCTGTTTCTCCTCAGTATTGAACAGCTGCAAGTGCTCTTGCATCTCTTACAAGAAGAGTGCTACAGCAAGATGATACACTCAACAGCTTTTCTAATAGCTTTCCCCCATCCTCTTGGGTCTTGGAGATTGTCATCTCCCACCCCAGATCATTTATTTGCTGTGCCTGCATGAGGCATTTAGAGATTTAGGGACACTTTGCTCCCTCAAGAAGGGAGGAAGTGGTATCAAAATTGCACATTTTATATCTTTTTTGTATCTTCCTCTTGCTTTGATATCCTCGAAATGACTGGGTTATTGAAGCATGGTAATCTTACGGCACTTGCATTCTGATGCAAGACTTCTGGGTTCTACATCCTGTTGGGAAAAGCCTGGAGTATTACCAGTGTGTGGTCTCTATTTCTTTAACTCATTTTACATGCTCCCTCAGAGCTCTCAATGTTGATACCAGTAGTGCAGGATCTACTGAATTTGTTAACCTTTAAATTTCACCGGAACGGGTGCTGTCAAAGCCGCAAGGATTTTGAGAGTTTGGTGTGTGATCCGATTGGATTAAAGTGGATTAATGCTCAGGGAAGTGAATCTGTCACAACTTGTACGAGCCCTTTCAGCCTAAACCCATCTGTTCCTGGTGCATCCTTTATCAGCCGAGGCTCCGTTTGAAGGATGAGAGAGGAAACTGAAGAGTAATTTAGGAATCAAGGGAAGCATATGGTGGATTAACGTTTTCAGGTGTCACAAGCTTCCTGGGAATGCCAAAAAGAAAGGAAGTTGAAGTGTGAAAAGTGAAAATGTACAAGTTTAGGCTGATTTTTGGCATTGCCTTTGGAGTCAGATCCCTGAAGATAAAAAGTTGTATTTTGTGACGTGGTAGCTCTCCAGGCTATTTGAATTGCCCATGCTAAGATGGTATCTATATTCTGAACTATATTTCATTAAATTCCTGCTGGTTATTACAACAAATGCTACTGGTGGCATAAAATCTGCTGGAATAGCTCTGTGGAACTGATAACTTTGTCAGTGTCTTGTAACATGGATGAAGTAGATGCATCTTGTTGCCTTTGCCTTTCTGTTCTATGGCAGCATAAGTCAGTAGGGGTTTGTATGGTGTCCTCTCCCTGTGGTAAAAGATTTTACACACTGAAACATACGGGAACACATAAAGGAAGGACCCCGGTTACAGTGCTAGGCTGTAGGAACATGGGGATAAATGTATTCCTCTTTAATCACCTTCATGTTCAGCAAAGGTGAATTACACTCTGAAGTGAAGAGTTGTCTGAAATCACAGCTGTTGAGAAGGGTATTCTCTACAGGGAGCCCAGGGTGGTGAGTGCAAACCCACTGTAGTAATTTGCACTGAGGAGAGCAGAAATGAGACATCTGCATTATATCTTTCAAGGCACATAGTATCCCATTTCCAGTGTTGAGAGAGGATGCAGCCAAAGATGTAAGTCACTGTGCTGAGTAATAACGTCTGTTACAAAACTACAGGAAGTTCTGCAGAAAACAGCAAGATACTAAACTGATTTAAGAGGAGGGAACAGAGGTAACCAAGTTTAGCAGAGTTACATTATGGGGTAGGGTTAGAGGAACATCAATTCCCAATAAAAAGATTGGAAAGCCCTAAGCACCAGACTGAAGGAATTACAGAGCCTAATTTATCAGAATGCAATTAAGAATGAAGGAATGTCATTGGGGAAAAATGATATTCACTGTCAATGAAAACTTCCTGCCTGTGGATGCTGCTAGACCAGCAGTGGAAGGAACCTGTAGCCTCCCACTTAAAACCAGACCGGACAAATCATTGAATGAGGAAAACCAGCCCGTGTTGACGAGATGAAGCAAACGGGCATTTACACCCTCAGACTCGCAGCTAAATGATGGTTCCTGACTAACTCATCTTTGCTGTGCTGGGAGCAGTGAGCTGGACTGATCCACACGAGCATCTCCTGTAAGTGAGGGAAGTTGCTGCAATCTGAGGAAAGCCATTTCCAGCCTTCCACAACGCGTCTCGCTCACATCATAATCTCTTTACAGAAGCGGCACCCATTACCCACGGCAGGCGGTACGGCTTCATTAGCGGGGCCAGGAGCTCCCCCATGCTGAGCTGCCGTGGAGAGAAGAAACAAATTACCTGTTCTCGGAATCGTCATTATCCCTCACTTGAGAAACCCACTTCTACTCCCCTCATCTCCGCACCCACAGGAAGCACCTGTCAAGTTCGTGCTTCTTAATTTGGGGCATGAATCTTTATTTCCTCAGGTTTTGAGAGACTCCTGTTTTACTGCTAGCGGGAGGTCCATCAACACTGTGTGTATTTCCAGGCAATTTTCCTTCCGCCTTCCTCTCGGGGGAAAGGAATGTTCGTATTGTTTATCCTGCCGTTTGAGATGCACGTTCTCCTGTTGTGTTAATCCATCCTTCCAAATCCTTTTACTCTGGGGCTTCAGCAGTTTGGGCAGCTCAGCAGCAGGGAGTGGTAAGAACAGTACAGATAAAAGTCAAACTGCTCCTGTTCACCCATGTCCAGCTGCAGGACCTGTACAGGAAATCATAGAATCCCAGCCTGGTTTGGGTTGGAAGGGACACTAAAGCTCACCCAGCTCCAACCCCAGCCACAGGCAGGTTCACCTTCCACTAGAGCAGGTTGCTCCAAGCCCCTTTGTCCAGCCTGGTCTTGAACACTGCCAGGGATGGGGCAGCCACAGCTTCTCTGGGCACCCTGTGCCAGCACCTCAGCACCCTCACAGGGAAGAATTCCCTCCCTTGACCTGCTGCTCACCTCCTTTGACCTGCTGGTCACACGCCTTCTGGTGCAGCCCAGGACATAGGTGGTTTCTGGGCTCAAATGCGCACTAGCGCATGTTGAGCTTCTTGTCACACAACAGCGCCAAGTCCTTCTCCTCAGACCTGCTCTCAATCCAGTCTCTGCCCAGCTGTGTATCTGTGCTTGGGATTGCCCTGACCCAGGACCCTTGGCCTTGTTGAACTACATGGGATTCACACTGACCCACCTCACAAACGTGTCCAGGTCCCTCCGGATACCATCCCTTCCCTCCAGCGTGTCAATCACACCACACAGCCCGGTGCCATCAGCAAACCTACTGAGGATCCAGACTTCTGATTGGAAGAACATGTCTGTACAAGTACTGACCTGGCAACAGTTCTGTGCTTCCAACAGGCATATCTGATACAGGCTCATACAGGGACAGAGGACCCATGTCCCTGGGGCACGTGTGGGACAGTTGTCTTGAAGCAAAGGAAATGCAATCCTTTGTAACCCTCTGAGGGGATCTTACAGCATTACCACAGAAGTCAAGCATAAGCCAGAGAGAGGAGGAGCATATTACATATGTATTGATATAACAAATGTCATCAATATGAAATATATATTTCATGTGTTTCATATTTCCAAATGCTCCGAAAGGTATTGTTTTGCTGGTGCTTCTTTGTTCAAGTAGTCAAACACAAATTCCTAAGGAATCAAAGGCAGAAGAATTGGTGATCAACATTCAGTCACCAAAATCTCTTGGCCTTGCTTACATAGGCAAAAACTTGTCAGGATTGTGTAAGATCCATGTTTAAGCCAGTGATAAGTGAAGTATTAATCTCATAGCCCCACACCAGAAAACAACTTTGCTAGTGGTGAATAAGACCTTCTATTAACAGCTGTTCCTTGACTTCTTGCTGAAATTTAGGGAAAGGAACTGGGTAAATCATGCAGCAAAACTGTGTGAGCAGTTTCACACCACATACATTAGATGTCTGCTTCTCTGGAGCCATGATCTCAGCTTGGGTCATTAAATAAAGAGCTGGCTTGATATCAACCAACAAATAACAATAAACCTTGATGCTTCAAAGATGACAAATATGCAGGAAACTCGAATTATCAGACCTTCATTTTACATTCAAAAAGATCAAGAATGAGCGGAAACCCTTTTCCCCTTTTACAATTAGTTCCAAATGTCAATCTGCTCTACTAATATGATTCTAATAACCAGATTCCTCAACTAAGGTTGCCTTTTTGTTTCTAAATATCAACCAAAGAGATTAATGAAGAAATGAATGCCTTGATATCATTAACAGTGATTTGTTCAACCGGTGGGACAGCACCACAGCTTCAGTTTCTGTCTCTCAAGTGAGATGCTGACAAGGAGCATTATGGCTGGTTTTGACTAAGAGGAGAAACCTGCAGCATGAAAAGTTCCTATCTTTTATTTCTGGGGTAGAAAGTGGAAAGTGCATTGCAATGGATAGTTTGGGATTATGGTATGTATACTTATCCTGTAAACCATTACTTCTTTCAGAAAGAAGCAAAGGTGTGGGAACTGTAAATAACGTGATGCTATTCCAGACAGCAATTGCAGCAGTAGGTGCCATTTCAAGGATCATCCTGCTTTTTACCCCAGATCTTGTCCTGCTAGTTGTTTAGTTATTGTTAAGTAGGTTGCTTACTGGCTACACACTGAGGTGGTGCTGAGTAATCTGAGCTATTTTGATGGGTTTGTGGTTTCGAGTGACTAATACGCTTTTTGCTCCATGTGACAGCTGGATGAGTCTATTAATAGAGGAACCTGTCACAGGGGAATCACGTATATAGACTTCATTTAACTTTTTTAAGTACAAGCTGTAGAGGTGCAATTCATCTTTTCAGCTCTTCAAGTATTAAACTCTTTGATGGAAAGGACTTGGTGCCTTTGGATCATAGAATCATAGAATAGGTAGGGTTGGAAAGGACCTTAAGAGCATCCAGTTCCAACCCCCCTGCCATAAGCAGGGACACCTCACACTAAACCATGCCACCCAAGGCTCTGTCCAACCTGGCCTTGAACACTGCCAGGGATGGAGCATTCACAACTTCCCTGGGCAACCCATTCCAGTGCCTCACAACACTAACAGGAAAGAATTTCTTCCTTATACCCAATCTAAACCTCTCCTGTTTAAATTTGAACCAGTTACCCCTTGTCCTGTCACTACAGTCCCTTAGTCTTGACTCAGTTTTTTACAGGAACATTTTTAGCCCCATCTCTGTCAGTGTTCAAGGCCAGGTTGGACACAGGGGCCTGCTCCAAGTGGTGGAACATGTCCCTGCCCATGGCAGGGGGGTGGAACTGGATAAGCTTTAAGGTGCCTTCCAACCCAAACCTGTGTGATTCTATGATATGCTCAGCAGCTACATGAGCAATTATCAGAAGCCCCTAGAGGTTGCTCTAACATTGGCCCTGTTGTTTGTTAGCTCGGAGGCAAAGCATGGACTTCAAGAGCACGCTGACGGAGGTGCCAGATAAAGATCTTCTCCGGGGTGAACCCAAAAGTTGATGAAGAAAACTTGCACCATTTTGAGCCAAGGTCAGTGTAATTGTGTAACTCAACTATTATAGCAGCTGCACATTCCACCTGATTAACCTATTTATAGCTTTATATTAATTCAGTACCACTTATTCCAAAGGCTCTGTGAAACTCTATGAACACAGCCAAGGAGGCACCAATCCCTCATGCACTATTTAACAAGTTGTTTTGCATTCAGGCATTCATCAACAGCCAGCTCCTAGTGTTCTACTGACCCCCATACCTGCAGCTCCTACCTTTGGTGATGGGTATTAGCTTCATCTGAGTTGGACTGAAAGACAATGAGAAACTTAAGAGTAGAATAACACAGCCATGTAACCCTGTTACATCATATTGCCATTGCTAGTGGCAGGCCACAGGTTATGTGCTGAGTTTGCAAAGCCTCAGGGCTAAGGGGCATCAGATTTGCTTTGTCTGAACATTTATTGACCTGCCTGCAGCTTTGTCTCAATTCAATTGAGCAATTACAGCAATTTTTCTTCTGACCAGGTGGCTATACCTAAATTCTTTCACTTTGCTTACCTTTGCAATGGTGCTGCTGTAATTCCACACTCTGCTCATGCAGTATAGAGAAAGATGGGTCTGGTGTGATAAGCAGAGGAATAACGGCATGGAGTGAGAAGAGATGGGGCACTGGAGAGCCCACAGCAATGAACTCACCCACAGCCAGTTAAAGGAACATGGAGCTGGAGCTGAACAAAACTGGTTTAGGGATAATGAACAGCAAAGAAATAGTATCTAGCGGATTTAAAAGATGTACATAGCAAATTCAGATGCAATACAGAACAATGAAGAAAGGAAAGGTGTAAAACAGGTTAGAAAACACATTAAAATGAGCCCCAGCGGATCTTAGAGCAAAAAAGAGAGAACTATCAGCATGAACATCATAGTCCTCCTGGCCAAAGACTGCTGCTGCAGTAGCACTACCACCAAAATGCCAGCATCAGCCCCAGAGCCCAAGGAGTAGGGGAAGGGGCCACACTACAGGAAATGGGGCAGAAGACAGGAGGAGTGATTTTAACTGGTTTATTATTAGCATTGAAAATGGACAAAGCTGCTTCTTCCTGTAATAATTAGAACTGGGCTGATAATGGCTCTTGGAACAGACTGCAAATACATACTTACAGTAAAGTCTTGGCTTCATGTATAAGGCGTGTTTCCTCTTTGCCTATAAACAAATTTTGGGGCAGAACAGTAGAAAACACATGTTAGAACTAAAAAAGGAAAAGCAAGTGGTTCAAACACACCAGGAAATGTTCACTCTCCTGCTGCCAGGGAGAAGATTCTAACAGAGCAGGGACAGACAATTCTATCTTCTGATGAGAAATGTCATCTGTTTTGTTGCTGGGTTTGATCCTGATGCCCTCCATGCTGTGGAAAAGCTGCTTGAGGGGTTTTCCTGCATAAGAACATTGACATTTGATCTAAAATCTGCCTGGAACCAGGACTGGGGATACTCACGAGGCTGCTGGTAAATACCATTCTTCAACATTTAAATGATGCTGAAGCCCTGATATTGGAGACTTTAGCCAAGTACAGCTGCAAAAGAACACCCAAGTCCTGTGTCCAACCAAGCCTTTTATAACAAAAGCTCTTTTTCTTTGGTTCCAATCTAGACATCTCAAGTCAAATTCCACTCTGCTACCGCCTCCAGGTTTAACTAGAATAAAAAATGACTCCTGTGACAGTGGGTATGACCAGACTGCAAAAATAGAAGCACAGGATTTCATGCAGATGCTCATCATTATTGAATCCAGCAACAAGCACACATGAAAATTCCATTTTACCAGAACATATTTGTCTTTGGATTGCATCCCTGTCGTGGTTTAAGCTCAGCTGGTAAGTCAGCACCACACAGCCTGTTCTCTCCTCTCCAGGCAGGATAGGAAGGAGAATGGAAGCAATGCACCAGCTACTAGAAATAAGAATAAAATAACCGTTACAGCTGAACCCAGGACATTCCCAAACCATTTCACTCCCTGGTTATTGCATTGTTTCAGTAATGATATCCCCACACCATAGTTATTCTTAAGGGGGTCAGTGTGGATGTGGGAAACAAAGCGCTCATCAGTGGCTACCATTCTTAGTATCCATTTGTTTTTTGGTTCCCTGAATCACTGTTACAAACCATTTCCAGTGAGCTGATACTCATGTTTTAAACCATTATGTTTCCTACCATTTATAAGCAGGTCTGAGCCAGAAATCATTCAGCGGCTGTTGCTGCTGCATCCTTCAGGGACAAAATGTTCTAAAGAGCTAATGTTGCTCTTTCATTAAGAAACCTATTCAGAACCACAGAGAGTGATTTTGACAGTGGGATTGGTAGTTGCTCTAGGGTAGGAGCTTGACAGGAGTCCTATTTTAAGCTAAATGAATGCATACTGTTCATTTAAAGAGCCAGAATCACTTACAGATTTTGGTATGCATACATAGGCATAAACCTCTGTGTCTCCTGTGCTCTGCCTCACCAGATTGCACAAGGTAATTCTGTCCTGATACATGAAAATCTGACATGTGGTTTCTGGCCAGCTGTGGCATGGAGAGAAAGAGAAAGAAGAAGAGGAAGAGAAAAGAAAAAGAGAAAAGGAAAAAGAGAAAGGAAAAGGAAAAGGGGAAAGGAACAGAAGGGACTCCTACAAACCCAAGATTCCTACAAACCCAAGATGCCATTAATTTCACCCAATCTCCTGTTTTTTAGCATGAACACACTTTGCTTTTTCATACAGAATCATAGAATCATTTAGGTTGGAAAAGACCTGTAAGATCATTGAGTCCAACCATAAACCCAGCACTGCCAAATCCACCACCGAACCATGTCCCAGAGTGACACATTTACACATCTTCTACATACCCCCAGGGACAGTGACTCCACCGCTGCCCTGGGCAGCCTGTTCCAATGCCTGGCCACCCTTTCAGTGAAGAAGTTCTTCCTAATACCCAATCTAAACCTCCACTGGTGCAGCTTGAGGCCATTGCCTCTTGTCCTATCGCTTCTTAGTTAGGACAAGAGACAAACACTGCCCATGTTTCAGTGGCTTTAGGCACTGAAGAGAAGAAAGAAGGACATTTAGTGAATAAAGTGAGGTAAAGTGAAGGGCATTAAGGTTCAAAGTGGCAGAGTAGATTAACTGCTTGCAAAGATGAACAAGGGTATTCTTTCACATTATGGCTCCTGTGGTGGCAAAACTGCTTCAAAGAAGTTTGTATCATGTTTAGTTCTTGTTGAAAGATATATATAAACAAGAGCATTCCACTGATCATTGCAAAATGATAAAGTTCAACCAGTGCAGCCAAATGTTGTAAACTGCTGCCTGGAAGTGGGAATGGGCCGTAAATTTCTATCTGGCTTCATAAAGAAGAAAGGGAAAAGGCAGCCACCTCCAGCAAGGAAAGATGGTTGTGTGGCTGAACTGTGGTCTGAGGAGCTGGAAGAAGCTTGTCTTTGTCCCTGATGCTGCTGCACAATCCACCACCTCTGATGTTTCAGCATGAGAGAAATATTAGTGAAGATATCTCTTCAGAAGGGTGTAGGTACATCCCACTAATACAACTTTAATAGAAGATGGTGTAAAACCACAGCATTGTTTTCAGCACCTCTCATCTTTATAAGTGCCTCTGCACAGGTAATTGCAGACTTTAAAGATAAGATCTCCTGGTAGTGCTACTGAACACATACGCTTGTGTCTTAGCATAATGTTCTTTGCAAGGGCTTTGGAGATCAAAGACAGTCTGGGCTTGATTGGGAACCAATTAGCTACTGCTGTGTGGACCTTTGAAAACTAACAGGATTTTTATTTCCTGTATCCTTTGATCCCCAAATGAGCAATACAAAGAAAAGGGAAAGCTGAACAAAAGAACAGATGTACCAAGCAAAGAGTGAAAAGGGAAAGCAAGGATGTGCCTATTGGTTAGTTGGATAGTTTAGTGAAAAAGTAAAAGTCAGGCTGCTGGATTAGAAAGCCCCAACAAGCTACAAGCATAAGCAATGCATCTGTCAGCTCAGTATCTTTGTGACTTAGAAAGTCACCTAAACAGAGTTGCAGTATGGACTATAGATGGATGTCCATAGGAGGGATTTCTTTTGCTCCATATGCAACCAGAATTACTTGTGCAGGTGATGCTACTTCTCCAGCAGCACACTGCTGTGCCTTTGATCTTATTGCTTAATTCCTTCAGCCTTTCTCCCACCCTTTTCCTGGTTTGGCTTCATATTCCAGGAAGAATCCAATGCTGACAAGTGTGCTTTACAGCTCCAGCTCTAACTTGTCATTTCCAGTGCCGTCAGCAAACTGTGGGCCAAGGAAAGCAGCTGCAGATCCATTCCCTTTGGTAGCATTTCACCCACTCCTATGGCCCCGTTGCTGTCTGGGGTCAGTCCTTGTGCTGAGACAATTAACACTGAGCATCTGAAATCTGATAGGGCTTTAAAGCCAAGGGTGAGTGCTTGCCACCCGGGGAGAGGGGGGGAAAGGAGGGGGAGGATGAATGAGCTGGACCTTTTCCTTTCTCATCCGGCGCACATTAGTGGATCAATGACTGAAATGGATGAGGGTGCTGCCGGAGTGTCACGGCGGTGTAATGATGTAGCTGCTATTAATGGCTAAAGCTCCAGCCCGGAAATTATAGTTGAAGAAATGGAACCAAAAAATGTTTCTGAGGGCTCTGAATTGGTGATTTGAGGGCTGTAATTTAGAGCTTGCTTTCCTATTGCATAAAATGGTTACTATGCACATTTGCAGAAGCTTGCCTCTTAGTTAAGGAAGGAATAAAGTCAATAAAGTGTGTTTGATCATGGTTCTCCTTCCATTCCCCATCTAAGGTATGACACACAATCAGCGCTGGTGGCTCTCAAGATCTATTTCATGCTTTTAAGCAGATCTGTTTGCAGTGAGGAAATGTACCGTCAGCCCTCTGGCTGTCTGGATTGGGAAGAGATGTGCAAAATATCATGGTTTATATAGCCTGTGAGCTCAGCATATTTCAAAATCAAATTCCTATTACACTAAAATAACTGGCAAAACTGTGATTCTCTTCAGGCAGCCTGGATCTAGACACAGTAAAAAACCCCACAACTGACCAAAGCAAACCAGAAATCCCGAAGGGAAAGCTCTTTGTCTTGCAAAGCTCTTTGTCTTGCTGAAATCTGCTGGTTTCAGCTAAATCTGAGGCTGATATGAGGATCCAACAGGTTTTTTTCCATATTGACTTTCCTTGGGCTCTCTGTAATGAGAGAGGTCAGAGGGGAGAGCATGAAGGGAGGGAGTTCAGCCACTTCCTTGCTGAAAATGATGCAAAGGGTTGTGATCTGCTTCTGAGCCACTAAATAGTGAATATATGGAAGTGTGTGAAGGATTTCTGTAAGAGCACTGCTGCCGCTCACATCTTTCAGACTAACCTACTTGCTGCTGTCTGCTCTGAGGCCTTTCCCTCCACCCCTGCTGCGGGTGGCTGCTGAGGCTGTGCTTGCCCTTTCTGCAAGCAGCCAAGGGCAGAGCAGCCAGCATGGACTGGGTCAAACAACCAACCAGACCACTCGGTGGCTAATAACTGGTCCTGAAACACTGTTCCCACTTAAAACTGACAGCAATCAGGCCTGCTGAGGTGAGGCAAGAGGAACTCTGCCCTTCATATGCTTTGCCTGACATTGCCAGGGCACCGGCTGCTCCCCCCTCCCAGCCCTTTCTGCCTACCCATTAATTCTCCACAGCTTTTTAGTGAAAGCTTCAATGCATTCCAAAAGGGTTTTCCTCTAATTCCACTCTTTTTTCCTGTGCTTCCTAAATAGCAGGAGCTGCCTGATGAGGCAGCTTGGGGTGAGCAAGGAGAGGAGACTATGAGGTAAACAGTGAACCACGGGCATAAATATTTCAGAAACCTGTGTCAGCATTAAAGGCTTGGTTGCTGCTATTCCTCTTGAGGGGTCAGGTTGCAAAAACCTCGTCCTCATCCCCCAGCATCTGCCTTGCTCATTGAACACATCCAAGTGCACAATGAATTTCAGGGATGGGAGAAGCAGGAGAGCAAAGTATTTGCACTAATAAAACAGTCCTTGTAATTCCACCTTGTCTCTGGCTAATTAAAGCTTATACAGCCAGTTCATCATCACTCAGAGGCTGCAAACCCTGCTCATTGCCAGCCGTTAAATGTAGCCCGATGCATATCTGACTGGTTGATTGTAATTGAATGGGCCTCTGTGAGCCCCCGTTCCGCACGGCTGCAGGGATGCTCACCGGCTGCAGGGATGCTCACCGGCAGTGGTTTATAATGGTAATGGGCACATCAGCAGTTTGACCCTTTTCTAACCAACTGTGTCATAAAGGATGCTTTGCTGTGACTGGTATTTATATCAAAATGCACATTATAGAAAAAACCTGTAACACTCCACCCTGATGATCCAAAACACGGATTCAGCGGACCCTGGAGATTCCCGTGGTGCTGGTTTAAGTGGTTGCTCTCTCCCCATTGCCCCCAGCTTATCTGTCCCCAGAGCAGAGGCAGCAGAAGGGGATGACACATCTGCTCCTCACTTATCCCTGTTCCCAGACCAGCTACTATCCTAAATACCTCTGGCATATCCTGCACAACTGTAGTTGTGCTGCACTGCAGGATGGACAAGCCTCAGTTTTCAGCTTTGGTGAAGAGGGGAACATCTTTGCTGTGCTTGATTTTGATAAGAGTTGGAATCTGAGTCCCCTTAAGCAGCCTGTTAGTGCAAAATACCATGAAAAAGAACTTGTGAAATCAGTGAAGGCCGTGGGCTGTACCATGCAGCTACACACTCCATAAAAGTCACATTGGGCCCAAATGCATGCACAGAAATTATCTTTAAATACTCGAACTGTGTGAGTTAGGGTACGTGCCAGCTTGGGAGCTCTTTCTATGGATGGATGCAAGCAGTGGGACTGCCCTGTAAATAAGAAGGTTGTTCATAGTCTGACTAAACTTCATCCATCATTTATGTCTTCTAAATGTGTGGCCATCAGGTTGCCTAGAGAGAAGGAAGTGGAGCAAAGTATTGAGTTCTGGGTTCGTCTGAGGGCTCATGGGTTCCTCTTGCGCCCTTGAGAGCTCAGCCAGCCTCAGTGCACTGCAGCCCTGCAGCCATGAGGCAAACCATCCTCACTGTGTTCCTGGAAGGAAAACGCTCTCAGAGTCTCAAGGTTCAGAGGCGTTGCTGGTGGAGCACGAGGCATTTTAGAAACGCTGGGTAGTATTTAGTGTAGGACGAGAGACAGGAAACATCCAGCTGCACAGCAGATGGTATGGCCAAAATTAAGTCCACGCACAATCAGCTAAAGCAACTGCCCTTCCCTTCAGGAGCCTGATTTCATCGATTGACCACTGGCTCCAAGCTGGGACTGATATTGAACACTTCTAACCCCTGTCTCGGGTAATACAGTTTCTTTAGCCACTGTGTGGAGGAAAACAGTGATTAGATTGCCTTGCTCAGTGCTAATTTTTCCCTCTGGTTCTGATTATGCAGAATGATGCAGCTAAAGAGGACGTTAGAAAGTCAATCAACCATTGAAAAAGATACAATAAAAGCCTAGTCTAAAAATCTTTCTTTCCTTATTTCTATTTTATTCCTCCGTCCGTCTCTCTCTGTAAACTCACCTGACTATATTTACATTCAAATACATAACCCACATAATTTTAAACTCCTCTGTAGAAGTTAGTTTCTTTACTTGATGTATCTTGAGACTATATAGCCAGTATGTGGATTTTGCTTGTCAGGCACACTGCTTAGAGATAAACTTTTTGGTTTAATGTGTAATATATTAACTTTTAATTAATAGTACAGACAATACTGGACAATTCTTGTTTCTTCTTTTGGCCTTTTCCACTTAGCATGGGAACTGGAAAAATCAGGCTTACCACGTTCAAAGAGATTCAGCAACGCTTTCCTTCTGACACTGCATAACTCTCAAGCTTGGTTTCATTCCACATAGAAAATAAAAATAAGTCTAATACGTATTATATGAAACTATAAAGGGAAAAGCACAGAACTACCACAATGGTCCCAGCTTCTTGCTCTCTAAAGGTCAGCTGTGAGGATGTGAAACAGCATTGATTTACCAGTGCAAAAGAAGCTGAAGCACAAGAAAAAGCATTGAAATAGAAACAAAAAGAAGGCTTGAAGAATTCCAGTCATCATATTGTGGTTCTCAGAACATTCAGTTGCTCTGTAAATACTGCTTAATTAAATGTACTCAGATTGACAGCAATATTTAACTCCAATTGCGTTAGAACTGAATCACTACCTGCAATATTAATTCCAGATACCACAGCAGAAGCAAACTAGGAGTAGGTCTGATTTTACATCCTGATCAAGAATTTATGCTGCGGATCCAAACGTATTGAGTCAAAGGACAATGTTAATTTATCACAAGGTCACACAGACCTCTACCACCTTGATGCGTATTCTCTGCTCCCAGCTTCACAGAAGACCTGTGTAAAGGCCAACTGCTTAGTCTGAATGTCATGAAGAAGAATGTAGCAAATATGGTCACCTCTTCATATTTTAGCTTCCTAGAGAAATCTGGTACTACATCAAACAGATATTTATCTTGGACATGGTGGGAAGGGCATTTTAGTGCATGGAGCAGTGGCTGAAATCTGACATGACAACAGAAAATGGACTGATGATCTGTAGCAAATGAAGGTTTGTCAATCAGATAAAATGTCCCTGTTGAACTAAACGAGCTTGTTTATCACTGTAATTATGTAGCCTTACAATGATAAGGTATTACATATACATGTCTTACTCAGTGCCAGGAACTGCTCCGCAGAAACCCAGTAAATTTAATTACAAGAGGAGGAAAAGAAGATTCCTCTATTTCATGATCTACCCATCCCTGCAATGATTACTCCAGGGAAATTCCCACTGAAGCCAAGCAGATGGTTCCTACCTTGTTGTACGCCCAGCTTATTTTCTTTTAAGCTATGAAGTGGTTTACAATGCCATTTTTCTCTGGAGCTGCCTTGCTTTTGGCAGTCTTCAGACTGTGTGAATTCCTTTTCATTGTATATGTGAATGGATTTTTTTTGTTTCTTTTTTACCCCAAATAACAAATCCCACTTTGGATTCATATAAGTAAGGACATGAATCAGACAAGTCTCTAGTCCAAACATGGTTTCAACAAGATGACTCCCATTGACTTTGTTGCAAGGGAGTTAATAATCAGATTTAACATCGCTGAGACATGTCATCCCTGGTGCATTTCCAGAAACATCCGTGTTGACTCTTAAAGACTCATCTATAAATCAATGTTGTGCATTTCTGCTTCTGAGCAATCCCTTACTCCCTTTCTGCACAGATACGTAAATTTGCAGCAAACCTGAACAGATGTTAGTTGGATGAGGAAGCTCTTTGCTTGCTCTGTGCCTGCTGGGAACCTGCATTGATCCAGAGGGCAGAATGAAATCCGCCTGTGATACTCTCCAAGGCAAACTTTGCTTTTGTATCAGAAGCCAGATCAAGTTCTACTCACTGTTCAAGGGTTTTACCCAGGAGAGAGGTGGGTACTAGAATGTTCTCAGCAGAAGGGTGAATTCCTGCTATTTCTCCTTTCTTCTTAACATCCCGGGCTAGCAGGGCTCTCACAAGGATCATAGAGGTTTTGTAAAACTGATGAACACTGATGACAGCTCTTGAGAAACTTTTCTTTAAGTCAAATCTCTGTAAAACTAGAAGTAACCAGATTAAAGGCTACACCTAAATTGGCACTCTCTGGTCAGGGAATGGTATATACTTTATCTGATTTGAGACTATGTAGCTCCAAGGAGTTCTTTAAAGAAAGATAAATCATTAATCCCCACAATCAGTTCAGAGCAGCCAGAAAAGAAGATAAAGTTCTCGTGTCTTTGTGCCCCACATACCCCCAGGCGTCTTCTAACAGATTTCTCTGCAGTTTGAATTCAGCTCTCTACTTCAGAGTCAGAGACTCAGAGGGA
Source organism: Agapornis roseicollis (assembly GCA_002631895.1). Taxonomy (NCBI): domain Eukaryota; kingdom Metazoa; phylum Chordata; class Aves; order Psittaciformes; family Psittacidae; genus Agapornis; species Agapornis roseicollis. Next base: position 400,932 of record NDXB01001447.1, read on the forward strand.
AGCTGTGTTTGAGAGCAAAGAAAATAGCTGAAATCTCTTATGAGATATTACTTAAGATGGGTATTGTTGGGGGGAAAAAGAAGTTATTTGCAGGCATTATGGTGTAGTTTTTCTCTGATATCCATTAAAAGCACACACAATACCTGGATGACTTAACCTGTGACCATTATTTATTGTAACCCACTTTTTCTCCAGAGTGAACGCCTGAATTCGAATCTTCCATTTATTGCTAAGTGCACTTCTGGGAAGGGTAAATAGAACAGCAAAGGCCTGGGTCCCCGGGCAAGAAGCACACAGCAATCAAACCCAGAAAGTAGAAAAGTGGCTTTAAGTGTCCTCTTTGCTCCCTGGGCCTGGGCTGGCTGTATGAGGCTGGCCTCAGTGGAAATGAGAAGACCCCAAAGCCTGCTCCCTCCTTCAATAATTTCCTTCCATCTCTCACATTATACTGTGGAATAAAGAATCCCTTTGCAGGCTTTGGGAATTATGACATTCACCCAGGAATGGCTCCAACACAGTGATTTGTATGGTGCAGTATTTGTGTGATGCAGTGATTCGTGTAATGCAGTGACGTGCCACACAGCACCTTTAATGCAGAATTACTGGAATGATCAAAGCAAGTTGAATCAGCTCAGTGGTTTATACATGTTTGCATCCCCTTCTGCCTCCCTGTACCAAGCCAGGATGTCTCCTTCACTTTGGACAGCAATGATGCAGGGAAACCCAATAATAGCTTTCTGTCCAGCCTACCCCCAGGCATGTTTTCACTCTCATCCTTCAATAGGAGGACAGATGGAAATACGAATTAGGAGTGGGAGATGCTGCCAACTCTCAGAAGCCCATTGAGGGAAGGGCTTCTGAGAGAAGGTCATCCTTTCTATCTGTTTCCTGCCTCAGGAAACCTCTGAAACAAGCACAGAAGATTTGCAAGAACAGGTATGAGTGTATGCCTATGAACTGAAGCTTGGCCTATCAGCACTATACAAGGCTGTTGCTTCAGCTGCTGACCCCAAGCACAAAGCACAGCTGATTTTAAAGATGTGATGGTGATTCTCTGACACACAAGCACCTGGTCTGGCTCTACTATCATTTTATGCTGGTCAGACAACATGAGGCTTTCTGGGGAAAAGCAAGTGCATTGTGTTGTTGAATCTCACAAGACCCACAGTTTTCAGTGTTAAAACAGTTGGACATGGAAGCTAAATTTGGGTGAATTCTTCTGAAGAGGGAAGCAGATATTTGTAGTTGTTTGAACCCTTGAACTGTACTTAAAAGAAGGAGGGAAAAGTCTCACAAGTCTTGTTTAATGCAAGCTGCTATTCTACGTTTCATTCCTGCCCCAGCTGGTATTTCCTGCTCTCCAAAACACAGAGGAAAGGTAAGGCATTATTTATTGGGATTTATCTGAAAGATGAATCCTTAAACTCTGCTATGGCATGAGGAGCACAGGTGCCTGGAGGAGCTGCTACCTGCCCAGGAGTGTGTGCTGTGCTGACAGCCCTGCTGAGCAAAGAGCAGAGGCTGCTATTCCATAACTCCATCTCAGCTGTGTCCAAGACAAATCTAATATAAGCTTTATTTTTGAGCATTTAAGTGGGGAAAAGCCTTGCTCTTGTTTTCTGCACAAGAAGTAAGCTGCCAGCAGCTGGATCTGACACTCGCAATAACCATTCTACTATAGATGAAAAATAACATGAATTTGACCATCAAATCCCAGATTTCTTTTAGAGTCACTCCCTCCCATTGCCAGTATTGAATGGGCAGGTTCCCATCTTAACTTTCTAAGTTCAGCAGTTTGCAGCAGTTTATCTCTTCCAGCTCTTTGCCCCTCAAGCTCTTTTGGACTGAAACAGCTCTAAGCTCCTTGCAGCTCATTCACTGGGGCTCCCAGCTTGGCAGAATACCAGACTGATGCCAGGATGGCCATGGCCATGGGATTTTTTTAAGGACGTTTAGTTCCTACCATCTGTCTGTTGGCTCAACTCTAGGAAATTTAGATTGTGTTGCCTTCCCAAAGTTGTTTTTTCCCCCTTGGACTGCTGTCAGGATATGCAATCTGTCTCTGTGAGTGTTCCAGTGAGACAGTACTCGAGATGCAGTGAAATGCCTCTGACTCTTACATGTGTGACTTGATTTCTTAGTAACAGGTGAGGATACTGGTGCATTACCATGCACACATGTGAAAGGCAAAGAGTACAAAGAGGTTCCAAACTTCTAATGGGGATTAAGTGTATTTTAGGAACTGTGTTACATTTGCTCTGCTAGTTCCTCATTTTGGACTTTTAGATCAGGTTGGTTGGTTGGTTGGTCAAATGTGCTGCCACTCATCTGGACTGGGGCTTTCCACAGTGGGGACATTCCACTCAGCTGTGAAGACAATGAAGAAAAAATAGGGGTAACTGCACTGTTCCTGGGCTCCTCTTGCCTGTGTGTAACACAGTTATACCCCACTTTAAGCTTCATATTTCTTTTCTCCTGAGATGTTTTGGAATGAAGTGTTATTTCACTGATGCTCCAGTACCCCTCCCCATGAGCCTGGTTTTGCCCCTCATTGTTAGATAGCCAGCTAGTCTGTAATAACACTTAGAGATGAACCTCAGAGTCAGCAACCTGGGCACCTGATCCATTCTAATACTGGGCGTATATATATATATATACACATACACTCCATTAAAGGTTTAAACTCAGGAGTGGTTTATGAACCATTCCTATGAGAACAGAAAAACTCCACAAGAGTGAATTAGAGAATGTAAGTCTTCTTAACTGAGCTGCTCTCATGAAACTTCTGCTTTTGTGAAGCTTGGGGTACATCTGAACTGGGGTGTATTTGGTGGTGCTGTTTTCAGATAGGACTTTTAAGAGTGGAACATTCCTAGGGATGAATCTGAAGGTATGACAGATTCTATCTGGTTTGGCAAATAGATTATGAGCCCACCAACATTTAAGATATGATTTTAGACTCTGCTTGAGGGGCCACCTAGGCTTGGATTAAACCTTTCACCTTACAAGGTCTATTTACTTTACAGACTCTAAAAATACTACATTGATAATGTGTTTCTGGATATAACCCATACGAAAGAGACATGTAGTTTATAGAATGAAACCATAAAGAAGCCTAAAATCATGGGAGTGCAGCTGGTTAATATCTGTGTTCTTGTCTAATTGACAGGTTTAAAAAAATACTGTCTTAGCTAGAAAATACAATCATTACTTTAACAAACCAGATCTTCTCTGTCTTACTTGATTACAGGGCTCACATTTTGTATATACAGCTGAAGTCCAACTGTATTATCTTTGGTTTTAGCTGACTGCAGTTCTTCTGCAGAGAATGTTGATAAATCCGTAACAGATAAAAACTGGATGTTTTCAGCTTCAATAAGAATTTATTTCTTTTAAAGTGGGAATAACAACAAAGAGGCACAAATGAGACAATGTGGGATTTAGATAAAGTTAGGGTTACGACAGCTCCCTTGCCCTTAGCCAGTGTAATGAATAATTTAAAGGCAAATTTAGGGGCACTCCAGGACTAAAGTATTGCATTATCTAATTTCTGTTGTTACTCTGAAGTGTAAGCAGCAAGCTTATTAAATATGAATGGGGTAATCAGACAAATTCTATGACTGTGTGCGTGAGCTTCTCATTAATGTTTCACAAAGAAGCATCAAGAAAGACTAAATAGACTGCACTGGATTTAAAAGTAATAAATATACTCCAGAAACAAAGTAACTTAATGACCTTCCTAGGAACAAAAGGGCTTAAACCAAAGGACACTCATGCAGAGTATCCTTATTGAAGCAATAACTCAAGTAGATGATCTTTTGTGTGTCTCTGGTCACCTCTGGATCATTGTTTGCCAAAACATCATTGCCACAGTACAGCCATTTGGTGCTTATTTTCAGTGCTACATTTCTGTACTGGTAGCCTCAGCCATCACAGCCTGCCATGGTTTTATCACAGCACAAGATGATCGCTGAAAACTGGCTTCTTACTAGGACACAGAACATACCTTCAAGCCAAGTTAGCAATTAGGGCATGATTTTGAGCATCCTTTACCTCTCACTGACATCAACAGAGAATACCTCTGGGATCAAGCTCTTCAGTTGTGTAAGGGAATGCTGCTTCAAAGTGAACTTCTGAGCTAGAAGAAAAGGATACTTTGGCCTTTTTTTCAGCTTTCCAGGAAGGCAGTTTCAATATCTAACTGAGGGAAACATTCTTTAATTTACCTTATTTTTTTTTACATTTGATATTGGATGCACTGATTCACATTCAGAAGTGGAATGTAAATCAGGATGCCAGGAACCAGAGGTTCAATTTAAACAAAATCAGTGTAAGTGGAACACCCAGACTGATTTTCTAGGTGATATTAGACTTTCCGTTCTAGCAAATAGCTCATTTTTCTGAGCAAAGACATTTCTGAATAAACTTCTTACTATAATTTCTACTACAAACCCTGAACTTTCTCTAGACGATATCCTTACAAGATATTGTCTTATTGCAATATAAAAAATTATATATATAATATCTTATTGCAAGATAAAACAGGCAATGAAAAAAGATACAAATACATGAAAACCTGGTAGAAATGTCAGAAAACTGGCAAATACTTCACTCCATTTTACCTAATCATTTCAAAGAGAAGTATAGGATTTCAGGTAAGACAGGCCAAACCAGAGTCTCTTCTTAAGGTTGCTCATTGTCTGTGATCAAGGTATGGTATGGGATAACCCAGATGGAATGGGATATTGATCTAAGTATGTGTGCTGGTCAAAATACTTCATACTTTGTTCACACAGACATGGTAGATGTGGAACATCATTTTAATGATTGCATCCCAGAACAAAAAAGCAGAACACTCACCATCTTTTTGATCTCCCTGTTTTTGATGAGGTATCTGGAAAATCAGCCTTTCTTCTCTCTGCGATTTTAAGGTCAACTTTATGAAAACACAAAGCAGACATTATCAAGTTAATCTTACAGCTGGCAATTAGCATCTTTACAGACTCCAAAGCCTAAACAATTAAAGATTGAATAATTTATAGCAAACAGAACAATTCCTGTCAGCAGTATTGTAACGTGCATTAGAAATATACTGCACCGCCTGGAGCTGCTCAGTTATTGATTCTGGAGCTCTCCTTAGCGATGCAGTTGGCAGCTCCCACCCGTGGGCAATGGCTACTTCTGTTTGTCTCCACTTCAGAATTAATTGGAACTAATCCATGGTAACTTGCACTTATTTAGGGCGAGATCCTGCCAATAAAAGAGGATTGAGGAGATGTACTGTGCCTGTTGTCATGCCAGCAGGTTATCTTCCAGGCAAAACTTGCCAGAATAGCTACTGACTCCTCTGGCCAGTGAACACAGCAAACACCTTCTAAGCTTTTCCTTCTTGGGACAACAGATATCAAATCTGCAGCTTTGACCTTCTTATCACAGAATCATAGAACAGTTAGGGTTGGAAAGGACCTTAAGATCATCCAGTTCCAACCCCCCTGCCATAAGCAGGGAAACCCCACACTAAACCATGCCTCCCAAGGCTTCATCCAACCTGGCCTTGAACACTGCCACGGATGGGCACTCACAACTTCCTTGGGCAACCCATTTCAGTGCTTCACCACCCTCACGGGAAAGAATTTCTTCCTTAGATCCAATCTAAACCTCCCCTCTTTAAGTTTGAACCTGTTACCCCTTGTCCTGTCACTACAGTCCCTAATGAAGAGTCCCTCCCCAGCATCCCTGTAGGCCCCCTTCAGATACTGGAAGGCTGCTAGGAGGTCTCCATGCAGCCTTCTCTTCCCCAGGCTGAACAGCCCCAACTCTCTCAGCCTGTCTTTGTATGGGAGATGCTCCAGTCCCCTGATCATCCTCGTGGCCCTCCTCTAGACCTTTTCCAACAGCTCCATGTCCTTTTGGTATTGAGGACACCAGAACTGCACACAATGCTCCAGGTGAGGTCTCATGAGAGCAGAGTGCTTGGGCTGCTGACGTTCACCAGCCTCTCACAGCAAAGAAGGTGTTAAGCAAGGCATATGTTAAGGAGCAGTTGCAAGGGGTGAATGATCAGATAGAAGATGAATATGGGCAATGTGTCTTTGAAGCAGTTAAAGCCAAAAGAATTGAGTCTTTCTAGGGAGCAAACCAAAGAAGGCTCTTGGAGAGAACTGTCAGGTTAGAGATAGGTTGAGAAAGGCCAATTTCTGCCTGTGTGGGGGATGATGGGATGATGGTTGTGGGAATGTCTCCAGCTAGAGGAAAGATTTGTTGATTGAGGTCATGTCTTCTGGTGGTCACCTACTTATGTTCCCACTCTTCTTGGCAGGAAGAACCTGAGATGCTTAACCACTGCCCTTTGTACGGTTTCTGGACAGCCCTTCTTATTCAGTGCAAGGAGAGATATTCTTAAGAGCATATAGTACATGACAGAAGACCCTAATGTGTAGTGAACCTTCATCTCTGTGCTTCTTTTAACTGCCTCTTGCAGAAACACTTTTCAGCTGTTTACTTCTTGCTGTGAGTTCACTCAGCATGGGCCCTCCTTGGGGAGGAAAGACTAATAAGCAAATAATGATATATGCTATCCTTCTTCTGCAGAGAATTATCCTTTCCCCCAGTAGCCCCCCCCCAAAAGCATCTTGCAATGGAAGATGGAGGATGCAGGAAGAAAGAGAACAGCTATCAGGCATCAGGCAGCTTCACTTGCAATTCATGAAGTGCCAGGCAGTGAAGTGCAGAGAAGGAACAGAAAGCCGTACAGCAGGTCTTGTCACGCCATGCTATAAAAACCATCACATGGCCATATTTTAACTGTTTAGTAAAATACTGGTCATTCCATATCAAGAAGGATGTTGTACAATCTCAAAATAGATGGGGAAGATAATTGCAATCCTAATGAAGATCACAGCCAACAAATAGCCTCTGTCTAAGGAGTGACTAAAGAGCTTTGGAAAAACTTAATAGGATTCTTCACATTGAGAAGAGACAGGCAGGGAGAGAGCAAGATATGATTTAAGGCCTTTCAAATCATGAGAGAGATGGTGGAAGTAAATGAGTGAATTTTTCATTGTACTAGGATCAGGAGGTGCCTAATGCTAGACAAGGTAGCTTGAAATAAAGGACAGAATAAATAGGACTCCTTCATGCAACCTCCAACTAACTTGAGAAAGTCATTGCCACAGAGTAAAAGCTGAATGAAGATATGGCTTCTAAGGTATTAGGCAGATTAGACAACAGCAGGAAGATCCACTGATAATGCTTAAATATAACCATTATAACAGTCAAGCTTTGGTTAAAAATACCTCTGACTGCTGACACGGGAAGCTGGGAGGTGTTCTGGAAAAGAAGATCTTTACTCTCCTCAAATGGGAGCTTCATAGGCTTTTAGTCAAGAAAATTATACAGTATTTATCTAACTTTGATGTGAGTTTAATGCTAGGTGTTGAAGGTGGCTCTTTTCTGAAGGTATTATCTCTTCATTCAAATAAGTGAGCAAAGGAGGTCATTTGGGGAGCTCAGGTATTCTCTTTTCTGCACATCCATCACCAAATGCTAAACAGAGTCTATATGCTGTATGCTCACAAAATGAGAATGAGTTGCCAAAGAGCTGATTATTGACACATTTATCTGAACGCTGAAATTGTACAAAGTCATTTGAAAAAAGTGGTGTAATTTTGAACAACTGGTGAAGCTACAGATCCATTTTTTCTCCTGTCTCCCAGTATCTCCAACTCACTGGAGGGAAGGAATGCCATCCAGAGGGACCTTGACACGCTTGTGAGCTGGGCTGATGCCAACCTCATCAAGTTTAACCATGACAAGTGCAAGGTCCTACACCTGGGTCAGAGCAATCCCAGGCACAGTTACAGGTTGGGCAGAGAGGAGATTCAGAGCAGCCCTGCAGAGAAGGACTTGGGGGTGTTGGTTGATGAGAACATGAACATGAGCCAGCTGCAGTGTGCGCTTGCAGCCCAGAAAGCAACCGTATCCTGGGCTGCATCCAAAGGAGCGTGACCAGCAGGTCCAAGGAGGTGATCCTGCCCCTCTACTCTGCTCTCGTGAGACCTCACCTGGAGCATTGGGTGCAGTTCTGGTGTCCTCCAAATCAAAAGGATATGGAGCTGTTGGAACAAGTCCAGAGGAGGCCACGAGGATGATCAGGGGACTGGAGCATCTCCCATACAAAGACAGGGTGGGAAAGTTGGGGCTGTTCAGCCTGGGGAAGAGAAGGCTGCATGGAGACCTCAGAGCAGCCTTCCAGTATCTGAAGGGGGCCTATAGGGATGCAGGTGAGGGGCTCTTCATTAGGGACTGTAGTGACAGGACAAAGGGTAACGGGTTCAAACTTGAACAGAAACAGGGGAGGTTTAGATTGGATCTAAGGAAGAAATCCTTTCCTGTGAGGGTGGTGAAGCACTGGACTGGGTTGCCCAAGGAAGTTGTGAGTGCTCCATCCCTGGCAGTGCTTAAGGCCAGGTTGGACGAAGCCCTGGGTGTCATGGTTTAGTGTGGGGTTTCCCTGCTTATGGCAGGGGGGTTGGAACTGGATGATCTTAAGGTCCTTTCCAACCCTAACTATTCTGTGATTCTATGATTCTAAGATTGAATGTTTTTAAAGAAAACACTCCAGTTCAACTCATATTGCTCCATTTATTTTCTAGCCACGGCATTTAGTAGCCTCTCAGATTTAATAGTGTTTGGGTCCTTTTAACCTTATGTTCTGAATTTACAGAGGGGCAGATTGGACTTGAATTGTCCTTATAAACCTTCCCCCAAGCGATGCCTCCCTCCATACACACATCTGGTGAGTTCTTCGCTGTTCCTAATTAGGATGGAGGTTCTTGGAAAACCAGTTCTTTGACAGAAACTGTAGCAAGAAACTGTGCAAATTTAAATGAGAACTGAGGATCCCACTGAGACTTTTATTAGCTGCAAAATCAAAGATCTGCAAAACGTATTTTGTTTTTATTCCCCTCAGCATCACTGATCTTCTGATTCCACACCATGCTGAGTCCACTGTCATAGACAGACCTAGGCACGTATCAGAGATTAAAAGGAACTTTTCAGTCCATAATCTGTCCTCACTTACTAATGCAACATGTTCAGAAAAGGTCTGTAAGGAGCAATTGAAATCGTATCTGTATCATCTTTCTCCATAGCTCTACACCATTTGTGACCTACCAGTGGTCAGGAAAAATTGTTGTTCTCTTATTTAGCTAACTGCCAGAACTGCATTTTACTTAAAAAAGGAATAGCTAAAAACATTTGGATCCTATTGTATTTTGTCTGGTTCAACTCAAATTGAAGCTATAAAGCCTTAACCAAAACCTTTTCTTATCTAAACTACTCCTAATTCAAAATAATCCCTCTAATAACAGGGAAGTCATAATAAAAGTCTAAAGAAAATATTCCTAAAATTAAACAAAGCCTGGACTTAACATCTGAATTGGTGTAAACCTTAAACACCAATCTTGTTTGATCAAAATGCAAAAATCCACTCATGAAATACCTGCAGTTTAGGGAGAATGACTAACACAAATTGCTAATCCCGGGATGAGTGTATGCCATAGGTAGTTACATCTTTCCCTTGCATACAGTAACTGACATTCTTTTCTCAAAGGTGCTGCTGTTCAACAAGATACTGAAGAAGTGAGTTTTGTTCAAAAGAACCACTCACACATGATAAATTATGTGTTTCGTGCCTATCTGAATGAACTAACAAGTTGAAGAGTAATTTATCTACTCCTGATCATCCAGACGGAACAGTTAGAGAGGGGAAAAAAAATCTATGTATTTAGGGTTTTGATAGTTCCTATTGCAGACAAAATTCCACTAGCTGACAAGGGAGCAGTTTACATGACTATGACCTAAACTTCCAAACAGCTGCAGCTCTTTGCTTTTACAGGAAGAACATGAGCCATGATTGACCTCCTTGCAATTATTTGCTCTGATTTGGATATGGTCGATAAATCTGTAATCATAAAGGGAAAAGAAATACAGAAATGGCCTTTTACTACTGAATCTACTTTAAAAGCTGTAGTGCAGCATCATTTTCTTCTGCATTGTGGTCTGTGAGCATTATATCAGCCCAAAAACATGCAAAGAAGTGAGCATCTTACTGGAGAAAGGTAGAAGGAAATGACATCTGTTTTCTGCACAAATAAGTTTTCTCCTCTTTTGCAACAGACCTCATCTGCTGTTTGCATGTACAACAGCTACTACCCATTATCTCTCTCTATAAAGCATAATTGCACCAGATTCACAAGGCATTGCTTTGGATAATTCCAATGACCCAAGTGGAGGATTTGTCCTGCCTCTACTAGACCTGTCATGTTCCCATGCATAAAGCAACATCATCCTTTCAGCCATTTCCTGAGCCTCTTTATTAAGGTTGCAAATAAAGTCAGTAACTCTAATCATGCTTTTGGTTGTTGTGGATGCTGGCTTGGCTAGGAATTGTTGGGAGATAAACATCTCATTTCAAATAGGCTACTGAGCAGATGGTAATGACTTTTAATCACAAGCAACACGAGGCAAATCTGAAATAAAGCAAATCTGAAATAAAGCCCTTGAGATGAACAGTTTGGTATATCATCCCCACCATTTTGAATGCTGAATAACCTTGCCCCATGAAGAGTGCTATGTGTGATTTATGTGCACATAAACTTTCAGCTAGCTAAAATACTGACAGTCATTAATAGCTTTTCACAATTCTTGTTTTGGGCCCTTATCCAGTGCCCACTGAAGTCAAAGCAAACATCTCCTTTCTAAGGCTTCAAAGACTCCATCTGCTGCAATAACAAAGTGTTGTGGTTTAATTGCTGATGTAGAAGTTTGGAAGACCTATAAGGATTTCCTACTCAATATTAAATATGAGAGTAGTGGGTAGTTTCTTTAGATACCTGAAACCCTGTCCTAAACAAAATTAAAAGAAAATAAAAGGAAAAAAAGAAAAAGTATAAAAAAGCTTTCTGCAATTTGTGTAAACAGAGTACTGGGGATCAGACGCTGGCCTTCAGCTCATGCACTATGACTATGTGAGCTTAACTACATCATTTTAAACAATTCCCTGCTCAGGTCAGTCCTGAGAAGGCAACACAGGGATTTTTTTCACAGGCCCCATCTGCCACTGCATTACTGGAGAGCTGAGGTGCTCTTTGCATTAAGGATGTGTTTATGCCAACAGTGGAGCTCTCATTTCTGCATAATCTCCCTCCGATCTGTCACGATGTTTTTAGAAGTCTGCTGACCCAACGATGCTGCTGCCCATGACAGTGTGACAGGTTTGCATTTCAGGGCTTGGGCTGCAATCTTGCTTGGAAGGTTACTAACACCATTAATAGCTATGTTTAAATAGTTTTGCTTTAGCCTGCTTACACAGCAAGCTGCATTTAATCTCTTTTTAGTGGGGAATTGGCAAGAATGCTTTTCAAAACCATTAGCCTGACTAAATCATGTCTGCAGCACAAACTCCATCATGGTCCTGACCCTCTACTGTGCTCTCGTGAGACCTCACCTGGAGCATTGGGTGCAGTTCTGGTGTCCTCAACATAAAAAGGACATGGAACTGTTGGAACAAGGCCAGAGGAGGCCACGAGGATGATCAGGGGACTGGAGCTTCTCCTGTATGAAGACAGGCTGAGAAAGTTGGAGCTGTTTAGCCTGGAGAAGAGAAGGCTGCATGGAGACCTCCTAGCAGCCTTCCAGTATCTGAAGGGGGCCTATAGGGATGCTGGGGAGGGGCTCTTCATTAGGGACTGTAATGACAGGACAAGGGGTAACGGGTTCAAACTTAAACAGAAACAGGGGAGGTTTAGATTGGATGTAAGGAAGAAATTCTTTCCTGTGAGGGTGGTGAGGCACTGGAATGGGTTGCCCAAGGAAGTTGTGAGTGCTCCATCCCTGGCAGTGTTCAAGGCCAGGTTGGATGAAGCCTTGGGTGTCATGGTTTAGTGTGGGGTGTCCCTGCTTTTGGCAAGGGGGTTGGAACTGGATGATCTTAAGGTCCTTTCCAACCCTAACTATTCTATGATTCTATGATTCTCTGGTATCCAACATGCCTTCCAGAACTCTGATGGACTTTAAGGCCATGTAAATCAGCAGCAATTTTATCACAGACCTTTAACCTAAGTGAGGCTTCTGCAGAAGGACTCTGATACCTCCATGTCCTGCAAAGACAGGCACCCTGTAACATTCACTGGTGAATCCACCCTTGAAGCAAATGCTGCACCTTTACACCCTTCCACAGCCAGACCTAAGGGGAGATCTAAGAAAATAAGGTGCCAGATTATGAGAAAAACTCCTTCCCTGTGAGGGTGCTGAGGCGCTGGCACAGGGTGCCCAGAGAAGCTGTGGCTGCCCCATCCCTGGCAGTGCTCAAGGCCAGGTTGGACACAGGGGCTTGGAGCAACCTGCTCTAGTGGAAGGTGTCCCTGCCCATGACAGGGGTTGGAGCTGGATGAGGTTAAGGTCCCTTCCAACGCAAACCACTCTGGGGTTCTGTGATTAATAACACACACCGAGGTGTGCAGGGGAGGCTGATGGGCACTGCTGGCGGCAGGCAGCCTTTGCCCATCTCACGGATGCATTGGTGGCAGCCTGCAAATGGAAGTGCTGGGCCCATGCAGCTGCTGTGGAAGGTGTGTGAGCAGGCACCGAGCGAGCCGCTGCCTTCAGCACGGACTGAAAAACCACACAGAGGCCTTGAACCTGCGCTGTACAGCGACAGCATCGACTTGAGCAGGAAGATCGCGTCTCTCAAGCTCTGGGGAGAGGTAGGGATGTACATAGCCCTTTACTAGCCGTGCACTTATTTCCCTGTAACTTTTGTCTCTTCATGGTTTCATCTCCAGTCTCTAACAAATAAATAAATGAAATGCATGAACAAAACATCCAAGCTCTCGGTGCCTTGCTCAAGCACAGCTTGGTTAAATGCCTACAAGACTCCCAGCAGGGTAGGGGATATGGCAGAGGCAGGTTGTGCCGAGCTCTTTCCCCTCGGGCTCTCCTCACAGCCGGCCCGCCGCCGGACTACATTTCCCAGCGGCCCCCGGGCGGAGAGGAAGGCAGGCGGTTGTGGCGGGCGGGTGCCCGGGCCTGCCGGGAGGGAGCATGGCTACGAGGGAGGCTGGCGGCGTGGTGCTCGGCAAGGCGGCCGAGAAGCTCTTCTCCCTCAGCGGGCTGTTCGCCGTGTACAAGCCCAAGGGGCCCACCTCGGCCGGCGTGCTCAACCTCCTGAAGGAGAAGCTGCTGGCAGGTAGGCGCCGGGGGAGGCGAGGTGCAGAACACACTGCCCGAGATGGGCATGGAGACGCGAGGTGGGGGGTTGGTGAGGGAGTCGTGGGAGAGAGGTGCTCGTAGTCCCAGGGTGGCCTGAGGTGAACATGCCTTTAGTCCTCGAGAGCTTTGGCTGGGGGTCCCGACTACAACCATAGCCCCTATTAAGCCACTGCACCCTCTTTCTGAGCCGTGGTATGGGTCGGAGACGGAGCCATTCCTGGTTACGTTCTGGCTCACTGCATGGAGCTACTGGTTCCCTGCGAGACTCGGTGTGTTGGTTACACAGCATGGTTGCTGTAAGGCCGTATTCACCACTTGCTTACTTGGGGCAGGCATGTGGTATTGCCTGTGGTATAGCGTGATGGGAGCCTTCAGTTTGAATGCGATAAGATTTGCACTTAGCAGAAAGCTCCAGTCCTGCGGTGGACAGCACAGGGAGTCCCAGTTTGCTTGAAGAGCTGTTGGGCATACTCCTCGGGTGTATGCACCCATCTGCCAAAATGGGTGTCAGCAGCTCAGCTCAGCAGAGCACTGGCAGGATGTGCTGCTTCAGTCCCACTGCTTATTGCCGTTAGAAAATACAACGAATACCACCAAAAGAGTGAAAACCACATTGTGTTGAGGAGTTTGAAAGTCCTCATGTCTTGGGGACACTGCAGAAGCTGCTGTTTGTGAATACAGGTAAACCCAGCTGTCAGTTACTGAGGGGGGTGGGAGGGGGGAAGTGTGATCATTGCAAATTTTAGGGACTGTGGCCTAGATTCTCTTTATAAAGTATATGTGGACTTGATAATCTAATTTGGACTTTTGGGCACTTGCTGATGAAGTGAGAACCAACTTTCATATTGGTAAGTGCTTATTCAGGCTGATTTACTCTGTAGTGAGCTGTAGTGTGGGCATGGACTTCAATTCAGCTTTGTTTGGAAGAGTTTTAGCTGGATCATGTCTGATTCCCTGATGTGAAAGATGTAATGGAGGGATAGTTAATAAAGTAGGTAAGGGAGCTTAGAGTGTTTGTCATATTTAATAATAGCAATAAATAAGGGGCCTTGAACTCTGCAAAGTTCCTGGGGTCATCAGCTGCATGGGAAGTGTGGTGGGTTCAGGTGCTGTGACAGCTTGAAAGCAGCAATGAGCAAGTTTGGTTCACTGCAGTGTTTCCATAGGGCTGTGTACATTCGAATAAACATAGAATCATAGAATAGTTAGGGTTGGAAAGGACCTTAAGGTCATCCAGTTCCAACCCCCCTGCCATAAGCAGGGACACCCCACATGGAGCACTCATAACTTCCTTGGGTAACCAGTTCCAGTGCCTCACCACCCTAACAGGAAAGAACTTCTTCCTTATATCCAATCTAAACCTCCCCTGTTTAAGTTTTAACCTGTTACCCCTTGTCCTGTCATTACAGTCCCTAACATGACCCATTACATGCAAGTAAATACAGTAAGAATTGCTCAGATTAAGTAGCATTCAGTTTGCATATCTTAGATGATTTCAGGAGCCCTGTTGCTAGTTCTTAGGTGCTTTGTTACTGAAATTTCACAGATGAACTCTCCACCAGGTTTCCTAGTGGCATTTTCTGAACATCTGTTTATAACAGTACATAAGGCTTGATTAGAATCTAGGTGAATATAGCTTGCAAATTGTTTGAGGTTGGGAGTAGATCTAGATGAATCACTGGTCTTATTCAGGACAGCAATTTCTGCACTAATAATTCATAGTTTAAATAATTGATATTTATCTTCTTTAGCAGACTGGAAATATGTGCTATTTTTCCTATGTTGTAAGGTTATCCTATAATGTTTCCTTTCAATTTCTGTTTGCAGAAGCTGGTGTGCAAACAAATAGGAGCAAAAGAAATCAGGTTTTGAAAATTGGACATGGTGGAACTTTGGACAGTGCAGCTGAAGGAGTTCTGGGTAATGTAAAATATAAATACAGTCATCAAAGGGTAATTTTGGGGAACATTTTCATGCCTACATGAAATGAGAGGTGGAGGAACAATTTGAGATAAGCATGGTAGGCATTCTGGTGTTGAGGAAAGGACAGGTGATTGTGGTCTGGATTAAATTTCTTCTGCATATACTTTTACATGTTTGGGTTTTTTTTTAACAGAAGGCTATGTTCCCTACCCCCAACTCCTGAAGTAACCTGTGAGTTATTACATGACCATAAAGACTTTTCTGTAATAAATTCTAAATTACCTTAGAAATTGATGGCTTTTTTTTTACTTAAACTGGGGATTAATAGTCAGAATAATTTCCTAAAGTATTTGTTCTTAAACTAATACTTTTCTGGGATTTTGAGGGAGCCTTTTGAGTTATAATAGTCACCAAATGAAAGATGTACAAGAGCAATTCAGCTGCTGCTTTTTTAAGGCTCAGCACAGAAAGACTTTTTGCTTCCTGTCCTGTCTTGCTTCATAAAGAAGAGTCATCGGAGAGATTTCGTCTTTTAATTTTGATAGCAGTGAATCAATCCGTTTATCAAATTCATAGAATCATAGAATAGTTGGGGTTGGAAGGGACCTTAAGATCATCTAGTTCCAACCCCCTTGCCTTTGTTTTAATAAAGAACAGGATGTGCCAATTGCTGGTGTTGAAAACCCAGCTGTGGCTGTGATCATTGGACTGGATTATTCCCATATCATGTATTGTCACCAACAGTTCTAACATACTACAAACATACCTCAAACTATACCTTGCCTAACTTGTAACCTTGTATCTCTACTTGGCTAGAAAAAGTGACAACGATTCTTTTTTGGTATTGAAAGGCAACAGGTACAACTGTGGGTATATACTGAAAGGAAATCCACTTTTTGATTGTTCAGGAAGAGCTGTGCTTCAAGGGGAGGTTGTTTTTCATGAAGAGTGTTGCAAGTAGAGGCCTATAGGCTGGTAATTGTTTTTCTCTGTCACCTGTGAACATTGCAAAATGTAACATTCTTAGGCTAGATGTACCTACTATCTCATTTTGTTTCAATTTCCTGTAATATGTGGCTGCTCACTGTGTACTGCTGAAGAGGACATTTTCCTTTTATGCAGATGTTCCCTTTGAGCATGTTACTGCTCATTGTGGAAAGTCAACAGCACTGATCCAGAGGAAAAGGAAAATCACTCATGCCTCTTAATTGCTTCTCCTTCTGCTCTCTGATATCCAGCAATCTCCAAAGCGCACTCCTGTGGCATGACAAAAAGTACTTGGGCTTGATGTGCTTGGTAAAGACAGAAGTGCATCACCTTAATGTAGAATCACAGAATAGTTAGGATTGGAAAGGACCTTAAGATCATCTAGTTCCAACCTCCCTGCCATAAGCAGGGACATCCCACACTAAACTGTGCCACCCAAGGTTTTGTCCAACCTGGCCTTAAACACTGCCAGGGATGGAGCATTCACAACCTCCCTGGCCAGCCCATTCCAGTGCCTCACCACCCTCACAGGAAAGAATTTCTTCCTTACATCCAGTCTAAACCTCCCCTGTTTAAGTTTGAACCTGTTACCCCTTGTCCTCTCACTACAGTCCCTAATGAAGAGTCCCTCACCTGCATCCCTATAGGCCCCCTTCAGATACTGGAGGGCTGCTCTGAGTTCATGCAGCCTTCTCTTCTCCAGGCTGAATAGCCCCAACTTTCTCAGCCTGTCTTCGTATGGGAGATGCTCCAGTCCCCTGATCATCCTCGTGGCCTCCTCTGGACTTGTTCCAACAGTTCCATGTCCTTTTTATGTTGAGGACACCAGAACTGCACCCAATGCTCCAGGTGAGGTCTCACGAGAGCAGAGTAGAGGGGCAGGATTGATCATTCCAGTGCCATACAAAACACACACAGGAAAATCAGTGGTAGCTAGATTAGAAAGGACAAAACTGGAGAGGAGTGGGAAAGAGAATGTGGCCAAAGTTCTTGTGGGTTTGGTAAGATATTGAGGAGACTGGAGCACACACCAGAATTAAGTTACTCAGATAGGGATGGATAGGGTGGTGAGGCAGAAAGTTTTCTTTCTTCATGGTCAGTTGTACAATAGTATTTATTTTCTGAAACCTCCAAGCTTTCTTTATCTATACTGGCTGTTTCCCAGATTTTATGTACTGTATATCTATAACTTTGTTCATGGGAACTAATGAATTAGTTGATACACAGTCTTGCTTAGCGTGCCAAACGTACTGCAAATAACTGAGCTTTGCTTTTCATCTGAAGGTAGACTTTCATCCTTTTTTTACTGACAGCAAGTGCAAATGAGGAAGGACCTTGGAAACAGAGGTTGGTGATGAATGACATGTGAGTGAAGGCAGCGTAGAGACCAGGTGGTATTGGTGGCCTCACATTCGTAGGAGCCTGAAGCGACGGCTGACTGAGGGATAATCTTTTGTCTGTCCCCATCTGTGGCTTCTGTTGCATTTGGAAGGTGGTGGGAGCTAGGATTCAGCTTCTACTTCTCAACATTATGTCTCATATTTTAAGATACAAGAAGCAAAGAACTTTAGGTCAAGTCTTAATGAATATCTTATGTTAGTCCATGGTTGGGGTTAGTGTTTCTTATTGTACAGTGAGAATTGTAAATATTTAGCTTGTTTCTGTAGGGCAGTTACGAATTGTGCTTCCATAGAAGAAGAAAAGATGAAGAAGTACCAAAACTAAAAATTCAGTTAAACTTTGTTAGGCTCTGTGTAGTCTGGCAAGTTTAGTTTATGCCACCTTTCAATAGTGCATGTTGCACAAGCTGATGATTAATGGGGAAAATTGTTAGTGTCTTGTTCACAAAAGCATTCAGTGTCTCTTTAAAATGATTCTATTGAATCTCTTGACACTCCTCAGCAAATTTCAGCTCAGCAATTATGTAGAAGTGTCGGTGATTTCATCACGTTGCAAGAACAGTGTTTGGTTATAAAGTTTTATCTCTCTGCTATCTCCTTTTCTCAGCCTTGTTGCAGCTCTTTCCTGTCTTGCAAATGACAGGAACAGGCTGAACTGAAGGTTCATGAGCACAAGGGCATGTGTGACTAAATACCCTCAGGAACAAGATGAGAAGTAATGGAGAATGAGAAGTCATCTAATGAGTCTCAGCATGTAAAGATTGAGAAGCATTAGAGCACAAATATTTGTTTTGTTTTTAAAGAAAGATTCACTGTCAGCTTAATGTTTCTGGTACTGGCTCCAGCTTAACATAGAGCTGATTTCCTGCAAGCTCCCTTAACTCCTGTAATTTTATTAAAACCAAGGGCATAAGCAGTTATGTATTCCATGAATTGTACACAACCTGCTTTCCTTTTAAAATTTTCATTGTTTCTTTGGTTGATGCTATGTGGAGAAAATAGGAAAGCAGATTCAGGGAAAGCACCTTCTAAAAAGCTTTAAGGTAAAATATAAGAGAGAGCTCTTTTACTATCTTTTTCTTTTATGAAGAGCTGACTGCTGTTTTGCAGAGCACTGGTTTAAGATTGAAAAGACAGTGGTCAGTATATGCAGTAATGGGAAGGTTTGATTATGAAAGATTTTTGAGAGGCTGTTGGACCTTTTGATTATTTTATTTTCTTGCTCTAAGCTTGATAAACAGTTTCATTATGCTGTCTTGCTGTATTACTCATGGTCACTATCAACCTTTAAATGGGCCATTTAGTTACAGTGAAGGCTGGATTCATTACTAGTGAGCCACAGCCTTCATCAAACCAGGATGATGTTAATTGCACTATCCATTTCTTTGGTGATTAAAAGATAAATAAATAAATGGGTTGAATTAAAGCATTTTAACAATAGTTGAAACTTACTTATCTTCTGCTTTAGACTTTTCATCTCACTACTCCCATGCTTGAACATCAGGGATGCTTTCTGTTGAGTGCAGCCTTCCAGTATCTGAAGGGGGGCCTACAAGGATGCTGGAGAGGAAATCTTCATTTGGACTATAGCTATAGGACAAGGGGTAATAGGTTCAAATTGAAACAGGGGAAGCTCATGATAGATATAGGAAAGAAGTTTTTTATTGTTAGGGTGGTGAGGCACTGAAATGGGGTTGCCCAGGGAAGTTGTGAATGCTCCATCCCTGGCAGTGTTCAAAGCCAGGTTGGGCAGAGCCTTTAGTAACATTGTTTAGTGTGAGGTGTCCCAGCCCATGGCAGGGAGGCTGGAACTAGATGATCTTCAGGACCTTTCCGACCCAAAGAATTCTATGATTCTATGACTCCCTTTATATGCTAAGAGGCTGTATTTCTGACTAGCATAATATTTAGTAGTGAACGGTGTGCAATAAGGGAACTGCAGAGCAGGGTTTGAAGTGGCATTTCTTCTGTCTTTGCAGTGATTGGTATTGGAAAAGGAACAAAAATGCTGGGAACTATGTTGGCAGGTTCCAAGGTAAGGAATGCTCAATGACTTGTGTTAGTGGGGTTTTTGTTCGTTCGTTTTTCTTTTTTCTTCCGGTGGAGAGCTGCATCAACATACAACTCCCTTACCCATTCTGTGTATTTATGTTAAATGTGTGCTTCAGCTCCTTTCTGTATTTTGTCAAAATTTTGATATTAAGATTTTCACATCCAGAATGGGCTTTGTTTTTTTTTAACTTTGTTTGTCTTGGTTTGTCTACAAAATGTTACTAAAGCCCGAATTCCTATTTTACGGTAAGATTCCTATAATATTTAATGTTTACCCCTACATCCCCCAAATGCCCAAAACAAACGATAAGAAAGATGGCACTGTAAATTATATTTTGGGGATGTAATTATGTACAGTGGTTGAGGTTTTGGTCTTTGTGTGTAGATAACTTAATCATTATTTAGTTTGCAGTAACAGATGCTCTTTGTTTCTTTTCTCTCTTAAATACCATGAGGCCTTAAAAAGCACCTTTTGGAATTAAGATGTGTTTGTGATAGCAGTTCCTGTGCTCTACAAACCATTGATAGGTGTAAGAAGCCAAAGAAAACAAAAGCCCTGTGGCTGCATGAGATAATCCACACTGGAGCCTTGACTGATAGCAGTCTCGTGCATTGATGCTCTTGATTAGTGGTACTATGTCTTTGGCGGGTGCACTCCAGACTTTAGGTGTTACATACACAAACAAGTGCATGTACTCGTAAGAATAATCTACCAGTGTTGATTCTTTCTTTGCAAGTAAAATCCTGTTGATTTAGTCATTATTGTTAAATGAGAAGTTTAGGTAAGAGTGACAGATGGAGAAATCAATTAAGCCTTCCAAATATAATCTTAGACTCAGGGAAAGTCAATAGTGGGCTCAGCAAATTGATGGCCTTTCTAATGCATTTTATTCTGATGGTTTTACCATTCTCTTCTAGTCTGAACACTTAACGCTCTTGAAGGTGCTGAACTGATAGCTTGAGGTACAATTTGACAGTCTTCAGTTCAACTGAAAGGCAAATAATTTGAGAAAAGAAAATACAAGAAGGATAAAAGAACATAGCCATAGAGTCTGATCCAAAATTTGCTGTAGTCACTGTCAGTCTCTGCACTGGCTATAATGTTTTGTATTTGGTCTATAGGACTGGATTTCAGAGGTATCTGTGTTTTGAAACATGCAGTAAGCAGCAGGGGCTGGATTTACAATGGAAGTGTAAGCAGCTACAGCCTGACTTCTCCTTTCAAAGAACTTTAAAGTTAAAAAAAAGTCAGTGAGATTCTTCAGCTAAATGGGCCGTAGAGGCAGTCTGGCAAACTACAGAAGCTGGATCCATCAGCTCTCACCTGGCTTTAGATTGGCATAGGTTGTTAACACTTGATTCAATGAGGCAAGCAAAGTTACATCCTTACTGTAGATCAGCTGTTCACCTGCATCTGTTTGTGTGTTCTGATGTGGCAAAGAGTGTGGGGTAGCTAACATTTGTGCCAGGGGGCATGGCAGTCATAGAATCATGGAATGGTTTGGGTTGGAAAGGACCTTAAGATCATCCCTTTCCACTCCCCTGCCGTAGACAGGGATGCCTCACACTAGACCAGGTTGCTCCAAGCCCTGTCCAGTCTGGCCTTGAACAAGGAGCTGGGTAGCCACAGCTTCTCTGGACAAGCTGTTCCACTGCTTCACCACTCTCACAGGGAAGAACTTCCTGATACTTAACCTAAATCTCCTTTAAGTTTGAACCCATTACCCCTTGTCTTATCACTAAAGTTAAGAGCCTTCATTTGGAGATTGACTTGCCTCTGCTTCCACATGTTCTATTTATACTGCAATAAATTAGGCGTGCAATAATTTGTGAGTCTAAAGGAGGTTGAAGGATCTCCCAGTTATCTGCCTATTTGTCTTTTTGACCACACTGACTCCATGGCTCATAATGTAGCAAGAGATTTGGTACAGATAAATCCATCACTGTCTAAATAGGCTCGAGTGTCATTTTGCATTCCATGCCACCTGCTAGGAGTTTATACTTCTATTGCATCTTTTTTTCTTTACCATTGTTGATGCTGAAGTGTGTGTTGAAGTGCAAGGTTTTTCTTTTGTTTCTTTTATTACTATAAAGATTGAGTTGAACTGTCTGAGCCTCTCTAGTTAGGATTTACTGTTTGGGTATAGGGATGTATCTTGTAAAGAAGTAGTTCAGTCTATCATTGTTGGCAGCAGAGCTATGCTGAGTGGCCAAAACGTATGTTACTGCAGTAAACTCCATATGGTGGCTCTGCCAGAGATTGGACTATTTCTGTTTTTTTCCCCCAAACATTGTGTGAAACTTTCCTGACTCTGTGTGGCAGCTCTGAACATTATCACTTGATTTGCAACTCATACACATTATGCAAGGAGTGTTGCTCCTCCAGTGGAAATCTAATTCTCCATTGGTTTGACCTCCCTATGAATTAACTCAAAACAAATAGAAATGTTCAGCCAAGGGCAATACCTACTTACTGTTCCAGATTTCTCATTGAATTCTTAGTATTTATCCAGGAATAAAAATATGTGCAAGCTGGCTTTGGTTTTGTTTGTTTGCTGTATTTTATTTCAAATATTCCAAGTGAGGGGGAGAAGTGGAATGCTCTTGGATCTGGAATGTAAATACTGAGCATTTAATACATGTTACATAGGAAAAACACTTTTCTTTCTTGTTTTCTGGGATTTGGACTTGGTCTTCCTTGGACTTCTTTGCACTGCATTATTTTGAGAGCAATCTTTTTATTGTGTTTGCAAAATGAAGTTAGTAGAATGAGAAACCATTTCCTGTTTCACAACTAAAAGTAATATGGTAGGGGTGGAGCAATTTGTGTTATGCTAAGTTGTTTCTGAATGACTCAGTCTTATTGGTGACTTGTCTGTCTCAAACACTGTAGAAGTGATCTTTTTTGGGGGAAATGGCTAGAAAATGCTAGCTAAGAGCACTGTTTCCAAAGTGGTAATCCTGCTTTAAAAACTCTCATCATCCACAATGTGCTGTTTTATAGAAGCAATGAGGGAGATGATGAAGAACTCATCAGAGAAAGAAAAAGGAAGAGCAAAAAGTAATGAAAATCTTCATTAATCTAATATTTTTCTTTGGGAGGAGATGTCTTCCAACACATACAGCCTTTATTTTTAGGTGGGATAAAACAGGGTAATTGAAACTTTCAGACTTCACTTCATGCTTCATTGGCATACTATTCCATGTGGTAAATCTGGGGTTCATCCTAAAGAGAACTTGAGTCATACCAGCCTGAATGAAGCCAAAACATCCATCAAACTGTGCTTGAAACCAGTGCCTCTTGAGCAGCGGAAAGCATGATTGCATTGAGTTTATCTAAGGATGTAATTTCTTCTTATGGTCCGCACACAATCTGAAACCCCAAGTGCTCAGTGAGCGACTTGAGGGAAATGGCGTGAGTACTTTGCACTGGTTGTATAAGCTTGGGTAAGAACTAATTAAAATAGAAAATTTAATCCTAAAAGCTGTGGCTTCTCCAGAATGAAACACTACGAAAAACCCCCTAATCGCTTGATAGGGTACAATCCTGACTCCAAATGTTCACAATGACTGGAAAGAGAAAAGTTGATTGTGAACAGAATGAAGATACATCAATGACCTAGTATGTGATAGCTTCAATTTATCACCATTGTTAAAATTTGAGTTCTTATGAACCCTGGATGGAAAATGAGCGCTAGTTCAGTGATGAGGCCTTAAAGCTTGCTAGTCACACTGAATCCTACATCTCCCTACAGGAGAGGGCTTGCGTGAGCAGGTATTGGTTCAGATCACGTCAGAGGATTACTGAGAGATATGTATAAGTTACTTTTTTCAGTGTGATTCTGGGATTAGAGTTTGTATATTGCAAAACTCTTTGTTTTCTGGTGTTGGTACCATGTGCTGTGGAACAACATGTCCATACGGAAGGTTGTTTCTTTACCTCCTGTAATTATCTTACTGTCCTAAAAATTAGGCTTTAATTTGTATCCCTTAGCTTCTCAAACCTAAAGGTTGCAAGCTTTCTCCATGAATTAATTTTTTTGGAATTAAGTGCTTTGCTTACATCTTTTGGCAGTGAGTTCAATGAATAAATAATGCATTAAAAAGCACATCTAGTAGTTCTGTACGGAGCAGAACTAATGAAGCCTTTTCTTGTTTACAGCTCGTTAGACACCAAAGCCCCATGTGGACTCTTTAGTGCCCAGCAATACAGTGGGGCTCCCTCTGGAGACTTTTTCTTCGTGGAAGCTGCAATAGATTTATTTCCTCTATCTGTCTCTTTTCAGGAGGCTTATAAGAACTCGGCATTGCTGAGACCTCTATTCTTCTGCCAACATTTGTGTGTTTGCACATTAACATGCACACCATGATGGTGTGAGCGCTGCTCCTTTGAAAATCCTCATTTTCTTTTTAAAGAGCCTTGCGTGGTGGGGCTTTTTTGTGGGTTTGTTTGGTTTTGTTTTTGTTTTAATGTATTTCAAAAGCAGTTTGTGCTCCAGTTTGCATATTTGAGTTACAGGTGCAAGAAAATTG
The DNA here is from genome assembly GCA_002631895.1 of Agapornis roseicollis. Lineage (NCBI taxonomy): Eukaryota > Metazoa > Chordata > Aves > Psittaciformes > Psittacidae > Agapornis > Agapornis roseicollis. Next base: position 425,099 of record NDXB01001447.1, read on the forward strand.
AGTTGACTTTCCTTTTGAAGGATGCTCTTGGTGGTGTGTGCTCTTACTTTTAATCTTGGAAAAGAATCCTCTGCAGTATCACCAGCCAAGCTCTTTGCTTCAGTTTGCTTTCTTTTGGAGCTGATAAAGCCAAAACTACTTATTCATACGATGTATAGTGATGTGTTCTATTTTCTTCTTCATGTTCTGATATTTTTAACAATCTCTTGGCAGGGCAAGATTTGTGGGTAGTGGTAATGCTTTTTATTAGACTGATTGATATAGTATGGGACATGGTGTTTGGGTCTGTATAGCCTTTCTCAGATTTAAAATAGAAGCCATGGACTTCTAAGTATATTGCAGATTTGTTTAGAGTTTAGTGAAGTAGAAATCTTCTGGACCAGAAAGACCATACTTTCTGAAAAGACAAATAGTTAATCATAGAATCATAGAGTGGTTTGGGTTGGAAAGCCCTTAAGATCATCTAGTTCCAGTCCCTTGCTATGGGCAGGGACACCGCACACTAGACTACATTGCCCAAGGCTCTGTCCAACCTGGCCTTGAACACTGCCACGGATGGAGCATTTACCACTTTGGGCAACCTTTTCATTGCCCTCACCACCCTCACAGTGAAGAACTTCTTCCTTATAGCTAACCTGAACTTCCTCTGTTTCAGTTTAAATCTGAACCCTTTGTTCTGTCACAATGCTGTAGATGCTTTTGAGTGTGGTATACCAACAATTCTGTCTGAGCAAGCAGTTACAAGTAAGATCCCAAGACTGTTCTACACAGATGAGCTACATTTTATTACCTGCTGTAATAAACTAGAGAAGGAAAACAATTTATCTCCTGTGCAGGATAGCAAGGTATTGCTCACAATTGATCAACCAAACCAGTCTCAGGATGAGGGGGAATGTTATTGCTTGCTGATGATTTCTCAGATCCCATCTTGCTTGTGTTGATCTGTGCTTTTAGTTGGTCTTTTGCTTCTGAATTGCAGTATTAACATATCCAGCTGTCTAAATTTGTCTTGGAGGAATCCAAGTAAAAGTGGTTTGTTTGCTTTTTAGCTCTTCCCCTAGGAAATTTGTCATCTACACCACCTTCTCTCATTTTTCACTCTGTGGTTCATGCCTTTTTGCATTCTCACATCTCTTTGTTTATGGTATCCCATCCACAATAACCAAGGGTTATTGAGATGGGAGAAGTATCATAAAAAGAATACAGCATGTGGCCTGCTCATTTAAGCAAAATGGATTGTAGCTACATGAAATGTCACTATTTTGCCTTTGTGCAAGCCCGAAGAAATTACTGTCTCCTTATAAGGGAGGTAGGAGAGGAAAAGAGGAGATGATAAGGTTATCTCCTAGGGGAAAGAGAGAGCTGGTAGATTATACATTGTGGCATGTGAAGGGGTTAGCGTGAGCTAACATTTCAGTGTGCCATAAATCCGGTATCTCTATTGAGCCCATGTTGTTTTTCTGAACTCAGTGGAGTTATGAATTTTAGTTTCCAGGCTTCTTTTGAAAGGTGCTCTATAGGTTTCCCTTAAGGAAAGGGTCTGGCAGATTGGAGATAGAGTGATTGTTTTATGAGAGATGTTAACCCACGGGCAGATGGATGTGTTTCAGCCCTTGTAGACTGGAGAGGTGAATTCTTCCTGACGTGTAGTGGTTGCTTAATTTTACCCATTTAGTTACTGGTTTGTGCTTTAGATGGAGTATATTGCATTCCTGAAATACAGCTAAAGGACAGAGAAGTCTTGACATTTCTCTTACATGATCTTTCATACGTTATTGTGCAAACACACAAGGAATACTTCCTTGTGTGTTTGCACAGTACAGTGCAAAGATGTCATGTCTATTAATAAAACTTGTCCTACTTAGTGTCTGTATTCTGTAACATCTATATCCCAGTACCACTGTCATAGTTTGCCTTTTTTTTTATTTAACCACTACTGACACCTGAGAAAGTAAGTTCTGGTTCTGCAAAGACTACTGTAATTCTGTGACCTCTTTCAGAGTTGAGGAGGTTGGTTCAGAGATCCGGTATTGTTTATGCAAACTTGGCATTGATTTCTATCCTGTGTGTATCATTTTACATTACTGACAACAGATTTCTTTTTCCCTGAATGCCTCAAGGTATTAACTAGAGATCAATGTCAGTTTATGAAAGTAGGGTTGTCTTCCTTATTTTGTCACAAGGTGAATGCTTATATAAAAAGAAGGCTGGGAAAATGCATGAATAATGTTAGGTTTTATGTGTGTTGAGAATGTGTGGAAGGTGTTACCAAAAAGATACACTGAGAGAATGTTATGGCCACGTAGAGGGAAGATGCAGGAATCGGGAAGTGCTAAAGTGTGGCTGGATTAAATGGTTTTAAATGTGCCTTTTATATGTTACACATTGTTGACATCTTTGATTACCTTGATACATTTTTTAACCTGTGTTTTTGGTAACAAATCCTAAGAGAAGGCATGGATTTGAATATCTACTCTTTCCTGCCCTGCCCCTAAACAAAATCATAGAAGAGACAGCTGTTAAATAGTAGAGACACTTTCCTGCAGTGGTACCATTAGTAAGCTGGCTTGACATGCTGTGTATTGCTGGAGTGTCTTTTATGCTCACCCCAGAGGCCTAATCTATTAATAGCTCAGCTTCATGCTCTGTTAATATTCACACTTTTTAAATTGTTGGAAATCTTGAGGAGACTGCACCTATTGTGCTGCAGAAAATCTTTCCCCCAGAAATGCAGAATATTTTAAGAGCATGCTCTAGTGTAGTTTTTTTCCTGTGCTTCCATTCACGAGGTCAGTGTTGCCTTCATTCCTCTTGACCTTTCTATAATTGTGTGTATGTCTGTGCTACATGTATCTGGCTTGCATTCTTTAAAGGAAATAGCAAGACCGCAACATGGCAAGGCTTTTTTAGGCTTTTTTCTCTTTCTCAGTAAAAATCACAGGGAAACAGTAAAGAAGTCAGCAGCTTTAAACTAGCCATTCACCACTGTTTCTGTTTGTGTTCCTTTAGTAATTTGGTGATGCTTAGCATTGCCTTTTTATTGCATCTTGGCCTTAGCAATGTCTTTGAATTCACCCAAATGCCTTCATGCGTTCAATTTTATCTGTGGATTCCTATGTACCTGTAAAATCTTAATCCCTCTGGAAGGACTGTCTTAAGTCTCTGGGCAGGGAATTATGAATCTCCTTAAAACTCTGTTTCAGGTAGAAGCAGAAGGTCATCCTTGTTTATTTTGTATAATCCGTGGTGTAGGTGCTAGAAGACATAATGAGGAAACAGGTATTAAAGCTGAAATTTAAGGACCAACTAGAGATACTTTGGTGAGTGGGAGAGGTTTTCACAGGCAGTAAGTGTCAGAAAGGTTTGCATAAAGAGACTGTAGGTCACAAGCAGCCACTTTTGCACATTAACCTGCATCCCTCTTGGATGTTGCAAGCTTCTATTGTGCAAGTGATGTGTGGCCATGGTGCTATATTTGGTGACCTAATGTTCCTGTTACTGTTGGGATTGTTTTCCCTCTCATCCCATTTCCTGCCCTTCCTCTAACATCAAAACTTAAACTTGCTACAGCTTTCAACTACACTTTTATGGCTTCTTTGAACTCCAGGTGAAGTATCTTTTATGGATTCCACTATTACAGGTGGATCTAGTCCTTCCCATTGAAAGTCTGGTCACCCCATAGTTTGAACTTTTAAAATAAGCTGACATAAGAGGTCAAAAAATCGTGTTAGTCCCAGAGTAAAGATCAGATAGTTCTTCAGCAGTGACAGTACAATTACAGCACCCAGCAGTAAATAAAATTTAATGCAGACTAAGCACAAAGTCAGCTTTTTCTTTGAGGAGAAAAAAATGAATGGTGGAGAAAAGAAGTTGTAATGTTTGTGTCTATGAAGAGGACACGCTTGGTGTTTGATAGTTTTGACTTGGCTCTATCAAAAAATATGGAACTCCTCCCTCATCCTGCAGTCTTTGTTTTGCCTCTGTGAAACCTGCTTTTAAGAGATTAGGGCTCTGTGCTTTTAGTATATTGGAATCTGCTTAGTGAGAGTGCTTTGTTTTGGAAAACAATTGAAACTATGGCAACCCTCAGGGTTGTTTTTTCCCAGCTTATTTGTCTACCTCATGTTCTTCTGATTTGGTGGATGATTGACATACTGGAAACCACCGGCAGCTGCTAAGGTTATACAAACAGCAAATGTAAGTTATGTAAACATCAAATCCAGAGCATGTTAGTTGTGCTTTAGAAATCATAGAATGGTTTTGGTTGGAAAGGACCTTAAGATCATCCAGTTCCAACCCCCCTGCCATAAGCAGGGACACCCCACACTAAACCATGCCATCCAAGGCTTCGTCCAACCTGGTCTTAAACACTGCCAGGATGGGCACTCACAACTTCCTTGGGCAACCCATTCCAGTGCTTCACCACCCTCACAGGAAAGGATTTCTTCCTTATATCCAATCTAAACCTCCCCTGTTTAAGTTTGAACCTGTTACCCCTTGTCCTGTCACTACAGTCCCTAATGAAGAGCCCCTCACCTGCATCCCTATAGGCCCCCTTCAGATACTGGAAGGCTGCTCTGAGGTCTCCATGCAGCCTTCTCTTCCCCAGGCTGAACAGCCCCAACTTTCCCACCCTGTCTTTGTATGGGAGATGCTCCAGTCCCCTGATCATCCTCGTGGCCTCCTCTGGACTTGTTCCAACAGCTCCATATCCTTTTGATGTGGAGGACACCAGAACTGCACCCAATGCTCCAGGTGAGGTCTCACGAGAGCAGAGCAGAGGGGCAGGATCGCCTCCTTGGACCTGCTGGTCACGCTCCTTTGGATGCAGCCCAGGATACGGTTGCTTTCTGGGCTGCAAGCGCACACTGCAGCCGGCTCATGTTCATGTTCTCATCNCTGCACCCAATGCTCCAGGTGAGGTCTCACGAGAGCAGAGCAGAGGGGCAGGATCGCCTCCTTGGACCTGCTGGTCACGCTCCTTTGGATGCAGCCCAGGATACGGTTGCTTTCTGGGCTGCAAGCGCACACTGCAGCTGGCTCATGTTCATGTTCTCATCAACCAACACCCCCAAGTCCTTCTCCGCAGGGCTGCTCTGAATCTCCTCTCTGCCCAACCTGTAGCTGTGCCTGGGATTGCTCCAACCCAGGTGTAGGACCTTGCACTTGTCATGGTTGAACTTGATGAGGTTGGCATCAGCCCACCTCACAAGCGTGTCAAGGTCCCTCTGGATGGCATTCCTTCCCTCCAGTGTACCCGCCCAACCACACAGCTTGGTGTCATCGGCAAACACTCTGTGTTCAGTTGCTGCTGTGATCAGAAAATGGGTCATCCTTGGATGAACTGTTCTGAACTGCCTCTTCCAGGGAGCTTGCCTGATAAATTCTTGCAGTGGGAACCATCTTAAAATCTTCCTGACAGCTACCAGTGACCTTGTTTCATAATTGCTTGTGTTTCTGTCTAGCTCTTCCAAAGTGTTGCTTCTCCATGTTTGAAAAAGCTTTTAAAACATGTTACCATTTCAGATTTCAAGTCTCTGGCTTCTTTCCAAAGAAAGCTCTGATATATTAACAGTTAAAACTGAGAGGCTCCATTCCATGGTCTGTCTGGCATTTGCACTGATAAGTGGGGCAGACATGCTTGGCAGTCAGCCCAGGGGCTTCAGCCTCCAGTAGCCCCCTGGTGCAGTTAATAGCTGTGTTGGCTATACAGCCCCTGTACTGGGAGAGGATTCTTCTTCTCCTTCTCTTCCTCCTTTCACAGTTAAAAATGTATACTGATAGCCTCTGTTTATGGATATGCTTTCCCTTTCTGTGTTAGTATAATGATTTATCTGAAATTGGATGTGAAATAAAGAAGCCAAATGATAGCTATTCTGTTACTGAAACATTATTTTAAACATCATATGGTTTATTATTTGTGAGAATTTTGTCTGTGTCCTGTGATTGTGACTTTAAAACAAAATTCCTCTTTCCAAGATTTCCATTTATTAGAGGGTTTGTAATTTGTTTCTTAGGGGTTCCTGTAAGCCTGTTTTCTCTCCAGTCCTGGCTCTCATGGCGTATTTCTTTCTAGTCATGGGTATGGCAGCAAATACATGATTGCCAAAGCACTTCACTGTCTTTATGGTCTTGTTGAAGGTTTGCATCCATCACATCCCCCAGTTTGTGTGACAGAGTTTTCGCATTATCGCTGACAGAATGCATTGGTTTTGTCACTGTAAAGTATCATCCTAAGGCTGTCTCATCACTAGTGTGAATGAAAGACTTGATTATACTTAAGGATTTCAAATCACTTTGCTGCCTTTTATTTCAGTTGCTGTAATGTCAAGAAAATGAGAGATACAGCCATTATAGAATCATAGAATAGTTAGGGTTGGAAAGGACCTTAAGATCATCCAGTTCCAACCCCCCTGCCATGGGCAGGGACACCTCACACTAAACCATGTCACCCAAGGCTCTGTCCAGTCTGACCTTGCATTCTCTAATTCCCGTTCCCTAATGCAGGATAGTCTTGGGAAGGTCTGTATGCCCTCAGTGTTGTCATGCTNTCTGACCTTGCATTCTCTAATTCCCGTTCCCTAATGCAGGATAGTCTTGGGAAGGTCTGTATGCCCTCAGTGTTGTCATGCTCTTGTACAGTCGAGGCTCTGCTTTGGGACCATGCAGCCCACCATTAGAATTAGAAGGAAATAATATATGATGCTGCTGTGCTTGCACGTTGTGACTGGGCATGCTTGATCATAGGTCTTAATACATTACACTTTCACTTTGTGGAATCCCATAGGGAAGATGAGGTGCTGCTTTTCATCTTTAAATTGTTTGGGTCCCAGTCTCTTGAGGTAAGTAGTGGGCAGGGCGTAGGAGCTATTGATTGGCAGTGCTCTCTGATGAGCCACCGATACAGGGGCATTTCCTATCATAGTCTGCACTTGCTTTTCCACTGCCTGAAGCAGCTCCTACCTCACTTTTTCTGTTTCAGGTTGAGTGGGTTGAAGGCAGCGTGGCTGTGAGCAGTTGCTGTCTGTGTTCCTGCAGTGATTTGTAATTTAAAAGCACAGGAGCAATGCCCTGAGATGTATTTTATAAAACTGGAAGAAATAAATGTTCGCCAGCGTAGGTGGGAAAAGGTCACCAAAGACTTATTAAATGACTCAGAACCTATTGGGTGCTTCTGAGGGCAGTGTGAGTTAGAGTCTAAAGAGACAATGCTTAATTTTGACACAAAATAAGAGGAACATTAGATCAAGTCTGGACTCTCATTTTATCTTCTGCAAGTTTCAGGTCCTGCACACTACCGAAGGGGAAATAAACCCCATTAAGTGACTAGTAAGAATTATGATATATAATTGTAGATACCCAAGGGCAGTCCAGAGACTGATCATAAACCAGCTGTAATTCTTAATTTCCTGACCTGTTATAGCCTTCTTTGTGGATTATTGCATTGCTGGCTTGAGACTTTTGTGACTCTTTAATGGCTCCTTTAAGGAATGGGGATTTGTGACTAATTTTAAGGAACTTTTGTTTTTTTTACAGATTGAATGGCTTTTTGCCTTTTTTGCAGGAATCAAAGGGGAAGTCAAGTGTTTAGATTTGGATTACATTGTTCATACAGTTTGTATTTACATATAAACAGCTGATATTATCTCTCTGTTGCTGGTAGGTCAAATATCACATGTTATTGTAACAGCCAGCCTGAAGCAAGATAGCCAAAACCAGCATTAAGAGGAAGAAAGTCCTACAAACTGAAGTAGTATCATTTGGAAACATCTGAAGATGGTGTGTGAGGTTTCAGACTTTCAGATTTAGAGTTTTACTGAACTGCTATGATTGATCATGCCAGAATTATGAAGATTTCACATGGCTTTATTAACCTCTAGAATAGTTGCATTCTAGCTATGCTGTTGAATGTTAGGAACTAGATCATTAAATGCCTTGGAAATCAGGCAATTTTATGGTCCTAAAGCAGATAATAATATACTTGAACATTTATTTAAATATTTGTTGTGGGGCAGCCTTCATCCATTCTGCCTGTCACTTCTTTTCCGTACCTTCCAAAAGGATGTAAACTTCAAGGATTTGACTTTCAAACCGCCTGATTTTGCAGCGTTACCAGGGGAGTCAGACATCTGCAGTGTGTGGGGGAAAAGTGGCCTTCATGTGGTAGTGTGGGTTTAACCCTGAAGGCAGAAAAACACCACACAGCTCTTCACTCACTGCTCCCAAGTGGCATATGGGAGACACTTGCAAAGAAGGTAAAACTCATGGGTTGGGATAAAGACAGTTTAAGAGGTAAAACAAAACAAGGAATTCAGTCACCACTTCCCATGGGCAGGCATGTGTTCAGTCATCTCCAGGACAGCAGAGGTCTATCACATGGAATGGTTACTTGAGAAGACAAACACCATCATTCCCAATGTTGCTCTTTTCTTTCTTCTCCCAGTGTCACATGTGGAGCATGTGGGATATCCCTTGGGTCAGTTGGGATCAGCTGTCCCAGCTGTGTCCCCTCCCAGCACCTTGTGCACCTCCAGCCTGCTTGCTGGTGGAGTGAGGAGCAAGAAAAGGCCTTGATTCTGTGTAAGTGCTGCTCAGCATGAAAACATCTCTGTGTTATCAACACTGTTTTAGCACAAATCCAAAGCACAGCCCCATACCAGCTACTATGGAGAAAATGAACTGTACCCCAGCCAAAACCAGCACACAAGCCAATAATACATTTATTTTTATATTAAAAGTCAGATTGCCTTTAGTCTGACTATTCCTGCTGCTTCCATTTAGTGGCAGTTGCTTGAAGAAATACATTGAAATGGCAGGTTGTCACATGGAACAAAATCAAGTCATGTCTTAATAGTCCAACTTTGTGTGTGATTTTTATGCCTAAAGTATTATTACTTGGGCTTGTTTGTATTTCACACGTACATGAAAAAGGATGCATTGCATCCAAGAGTAAAATGTTACTGCTTATGCATGTTTGGATGTGTTCAGTAGAATTTAGAGAACCAACTTCTAAAAGATGCGTCCTTTTACAGCTTGGTTCAAATTTGTATTAGCTTAGTTAGGAGTAGGTTCACTGAAATCTTAATGGGAATTAGGCATGTGGAACACCTTGATTTTTCTCTCCCAGGCTATGTAAATGCTTTACTTTCATAGCCTGTGGACATAACATAGGGTTGGTGCAAACGTAATGGAAAGGGATAGGCACTGGGTCAAACCACAGATTTTAATACCTGAAAGTATCTCCAAACTTGATCCAAACTCATGTTACAAAGTGAGTCTTCATGTGTTGGCAGCCTTGTGAAAAGACATAGGGCATGTAGCTCATGGGAAATCTTCTGTCAGCTTCTGCAGATTCTGCCATATGCCTACAGCCTGGCAGTACTTAGGGTGAAAATGTGGAAAAGAAGGACATGAGGTGAACTGCAGTAAGGACAAGAGCTACTGGCATGGGGACAGGTTCATTCTTGCAAACTACAAACACGCTGAAGAATTCTTTATAGAGAAAAGCCCTGAAACAGAAATATTCAGAGAACCTGTCATGAGCAGAGATGTCACTCAGTGACTGACCTCAGTGCTGGTCAGCAAGGTCCTTACTGGATGCCAGATGTTCAAAACTCTAGTCTATTGCATATCGCTGCATTTCATAGCAGAACTGTTGTCATACTTTGCCTTGGACAGAGGTGTTTTGCTTTCACAAGTGAAGGTCTTTGTGTCTTTCTTTTGTTTAAATCGTGAAGGAATAGAAAAATAGTGTGAAAGGTACTCTATGTGCTTTGCTTCAACAGTGGTATATGACACCCCACTGAGGCTTTGATTTTCCCACCCTATTATTTCCTTTAGGGTAGTGATGTATTTATAGTAAAAATTAGATTCCATGTTGCTTCTTCCAGGGGTTTCTAAAACTGAAATCATAGGCACATATTATGTAGAATTTACTTGTTTAGTTCCCTGCCTTTTCATCTTTACTCTTGCTTACTCAAAGGCACTGGATTGACTATTTAAACAGTATTCTTCTTGTCCTGACAGAAGTACTTGGTAATGTTGCAGTCTTTATTAAAAAAGAAAGAAAGAAAGAACCTTGAAGACCTGACTCTCCAACCTTCTTTTTCCTCTCTTTTTCCTTCCCAGAAATACACTGCCATTGGACTGCTGGGCAAAGCTACTGATACATTAGATGCTACAGGAAAAGTAACTGAAGAAAAACCTTATGGTAAGCAAAAATTTATCTGTATACTTGATGTGGTTTGAAGGCATAAATGGTCTCTAGCATAGAAAAGTGGAAGAGATGTTTGGCACTCTGTGAATTAAGTTTAAATGTGAAATCACACTAAGATTATTTCCTTTTCAACTTCAGTGCTCATATAATTCAGAGCAGCTTCATGCAATTATGTCCAGTGCAAGTGTTCATTTCTTCTGGAAAGAAACAAACCAGGCATTAGATTAGGAGGGAGAAAATAGAATTGGGCAGGACTGTGTCATTTGAAATCTGTGACAGGCTGACAAATGGCATGCTGTGTCCAGTAAAATTTTCCTTTTTCAGTGTGTAGTCCATGAGTGCTCTTTTAGTAGTACCATTCAAGGCCAGTGCGGGAATAAAGTACTTAGATCTTCCCTCTAGGATGCCCCTTTATCTACAGACTGCTCAAGGTAAAATGAGGATGGCATAAACTACTCTATGTACACTTACCAAATCTTGCTCTTGCTTGCAGTCTGTGTCCTAGCAACTTCAAGAGATGAACTTTTTTGACCCACAAAGCACAGTGCATGAGTTTAAGGCTTCAGAGCTAATCCTGTCTGTGGCTTTGTTGGTGTGGACAATTCTACAATACCCAGGGCATCTTAGAGACAACACAGAACTAACCAGGGACCTACCAAATGTATTTACCATTAATTCCTTCACAACTGGGGGAATAAAGGGAAAAAAGTAACTGGTTGCTTATCAGCTCTCCAGGTCCCACATAGTTTGTGGTAGCTGGTAATAGGTACATGAAGTAAATTAGCCTTTTTTTTTTAATAGCATGATGGAAAAGGTGGCGTGGATTCCACCTCTCACACCCAAACCCTTTTCTCACACAGTGTGTCTTTTTGCACAAGGCAAGTGAGAGGGGAAGTTCAGGAGACGTTAAACCCAAGGAGCTCTCTTCAGTACATCCTTTTATTGCAACTAGCTGTAATAAACAACAGATTTCTTTCTAAACTGCTGTCTAAGGACCCTTTGAAGACTAAAATGTGACGCTTTCTTATAGTTAATATAGCAGGCAACTTTCTGCAGGCACTTTCCTTTTGTGATCCACTGGAGTAATTCAAGAAAAGTTTTATGTATCTTGCAAGCTGTTTTAGTCCTTTTCTCTGCACTATAGACCCAATCCTGGATGCTGCTGGCACTGCCGGATTTACATTCCCTAGCACATGTGCACAGAAGCACATTGCTACATTCCCTAGCAGAAACACAGAGTGGTTTGGTTTGAAAAGCTCTTTAAAACTCATCCAGTTTCAACCCCCTGCCATGGGCAGAGCCACCTTCTACTAAAGGAGGTTGCTTCAAGCCCGCCTAGCCTGGCCTTGAGCACTGCCAGGGATGGGGCAACCACAGCTTCTCTGGGTACCCTATGCAAGTGTCTTATCACCCTCACAGTGAAGAACTTCTTCCTAATGTCTAATCTAAATCTTCTCTCTGTCAGTTTAAAGCCACTCTCCCTTGTTCTGTCGCTACATCCTGTGTTAAAAGTCCCTCTCCACAGCAATTTTATTGTGCATCACTTGTCTGTCTTGGGTTTTATTCCTCTCTTTCTCTTGACTTCCATGTGTTATCATATCTAACTTTATATCAGTTACTAAACTGTTCTTATCTCAACCCATGGGTTTTACCTTTTTTCCAATTCTCTCCATCCCAACAGGATATGTCTGATGTGTGTGAATACTTAGCTGCTGGCTCATGAGTCCAAACTGATGCCTGGGATAGATACACAGTTTAGACATAGTGAAACTGTGACAAGACTAATGGGGCATTCTTTATGACTGAGAGCTGGATGAAAGCTCCACCACCTTGTGTGTTATTCTAGGAGAGGGCAAGAATCCAATACAGTCCATTAACAGAAAGGCAGTGCATGATAAAAACAATAAAGAGAAAAGCACATGGTTTTAGGTTTTCAGAATGCAATACTGGCCAGCTTGCACCACAGTGTGTTGCAGAACACAAATATGATTTATTCTAGATCTTAAGAAACTCATGTGTAAATATTTATTTTGATAACACACCACACCACTTTGTTTGTTAATGGTTTAATCCATCATTCCTTTTTTTTTCCTGAGATAGAGCTTGCCTATAGCATGAGTGATTACCTCAGAGGCTTGATGTAACCCCTCAAGCACAGGGGCTGAGATCAGAGCAGGAACTGAACTCAGGTATCTCATAAAATGCTCTAGCCACACATGCAGTTCATAGGGTGAAAACTAAAGAGAACCCCAAGTGACACTTATGCTTAGATCTTAAATACTAAATCCTAGCCTGCAGCAACCTATGGCTCATAAGGAGACTGATGGGATCGCCAGCATAGAGCTGGGTCATGCTAACTTTTTGCCATGTAGTTTTGTTGTGATGTGTTGCTAAACTAGAATAATACAATCAGAAGATTGAAATAACCGTGTTAAGAAGCTCTTCAGAAGAAGATCCAGGCTTGCTATAGAATTGATTTTGTTGTTCCTACCTCATATTCTGATGTGCATTGGTATCTCCCAGCATCCACAACTGATTTTTGTGCCTGCAGACTTGCTGTTGATGACACTTACTAGTCAGCAGCTGGGACTTAGGCACAGCATCTGCTCCTGACACTGCAAAGTGTGCTTTGCAAAACTGAGGTACCACGTTGCCATCTTCCAATGCTGTTGTGGAAAGAAACCTCTTCTTTCTGACTTAGCATGAAGTATGTCTGTTTTATAAGGTTTGCAAGGAAAGGTCTTTTCTCATACAATGAAGACTCAATAAATTTGGTTGGGTTTTGTTCCGGTATGCTTTTGGCTTAGTGACACTATTTGAATTTAACTTGTGACTAACAGGACTAGTCAAGTCCTAGAGAGTAGAAATCCACAGAATTGCATTATGATTACAGATCTTACATTTGGATTTTATAAACAAATTAGGTATGAGCATCATATCTATTGAATAGCCTTTCAAAGGACCAATGCAATCACCTACATAGGTTATAACCTAATAAAAGTGAGACATATATATGTGTACTCTTAAAAGAGAGTAGATTGCTAAAGCAGCTATCTTTCTTTTGCAGGGTTTCTTCAGTAAAATTGCCTTACTTAATACATAACAATACTGTGGTGTGCAGTTGCAGGTTAGTTGTTTGATACAGAAATTTGATGTGTTGTTCCAGTGCAGTCTTTTTCTTCACTAGCAAATATCTCCACAATGCTTTTGTTCTCTAATAATCCATTATATTTTTCACTGCAATTAGGTACTTGTAAAGAGAAGTTGCCAAGGTTAGATGAGCGATTTATTCTCTTTCGGTCCTTTAATGAAAATCAGAATTGGGCAGATTTTGTATTTTTTGCATAGGTCCCAAGAAAAATTAATTTGCAGGCCCAAGAGAGAGAAATTGTGAAAGAAAATGATGTATAGTGGGATTGATGCCCTTCTGAATGTGCCCAGGCTCTCTTAATCACCTTGGGCAATTTGTTCCACTCTTTGTGATAACACACTCCTACCTACATTCTGGTTTTTAGCTCTTTTCTTTGATGTTTTTCACCCAGTCTAAGTTCAGATGACATGAACTCTTTGTAACTGTTTGCGGAACACGATTGATTCTGTTAACTCCATATGAATTATCAGTGCTAACATACTTACTGTCTTCTTTCTGCAGACCAGATAACAAAAGGAGATCTTGAAAATGTGCTACAGAAGTTCACAGGGGACATACTGCAGGTTCCTCCACTGTAAGTTCCACAGTATGAAGACACTGTTGGCAGTTGTGTTCAGCTGTTGGGACTTGCCAACACAAGTCAGTTCTCTTAGCAATAAAAAGACATGTTTTGGCAGGAGGATAGAGGCAGGGCAGTTTTAGGGTTTTGATGTTTGCAACTACAGGTCATGCCTATTTGAACATTGAGCAGAAATGGTGACCTGGAGCCTATGGCTTTTTTTGGGTAACTGTAAAGTAACAAAGTCTTAAACAGCTTTGCAGGGCTTGGTGGCTTCTATTGTGTCTTCCAGTTAGAAAGCAAAGCTCCAAGTGCTAAATGTTAGTTGTGGGTAAGGGCATGTATCTGTGTGGAAGTGCCTTAAATGATTCTGAATTAGTTTTCTGAATGAGTGATTAGTGACTGAGCTTCAGTAGCTTAGCAAATTTCTTCTAGTCAGGTGAGCCATAGTAGCTGGCAGTGTGCAAGCACTTAGCTTGTGACAGATGGCTTTCATGGTGATTTAAACTAACATGCTTTCCTTTGCATTTGCAATGGGTCAGTTACTGTGGTTCCAGTGTGAGCCCTGGAAGGTCTGTAATTCAGTAGGTGTTCTGCTTCATTATCCTCCACTAATTTGAGCAAGATCTTTGTGACTTTTTTTATGGTCATCTTTCTGTCAAGACCAAAGTTGGCGCATGGGATGAAGTTTCATGTAATCAGTGAATTTTGTTGTGTTTGTTGTTCTGTAGTGGTCCCCTAAACACCTTAGAGCTGGCTACATAGCTTGGGAGCTGCTGTTGTGAAAATCCTGTTGTGAAACAAGCAAAGGTGCAAGGCAGAATTATAGGAGTTGTCTAAGCAGTTCCTTGTGCTCAGCTCAATCTAACACTGAAACAGAGTACACCCTGCAGACTTCTGATAGACAGCATGTTAAAGACAGTTGCAAGAGTTGTACCCCTTCTAGATACTCTTTGTTTTCATAAACTAGAAGTTGAGTGATGAAACATTTCTAAGTCTGTACAGCAAGAGGTAAATACAGGACTGTCTCTTGTTTTATAGTTTATGTAGCTGCTGCAAATGGGATGATTCTGTGTCCAAGAGATTTCAGAAGCATTTGCTAGGGTTTTCTGTGAGCACTTGGAGAGGATTAGAAGGGTAAAATGTGTGCTACTGTAGTAGAATATTAACAGGATCTGGAGAATGGGAAGCTTGTTCTATTACAACCATATGACACACGTTTTCATGCTCTATCTGATCAGCTATTCTGCTTTGAAGAAGGATGGAGAAAGGCTATCAACTCTGATGAAGAGAGGAGAAGCAGTCGAAGCCAAGCCTGCTCGGCCAGTAAGAGTGTACAGCCTGTCTCTTCAACAGTTCCAGCCACCACTGTTCACACTGGGTAAAGGCCAAAGATGATTACATAGAGTGATGCCCCCAACTTATTAGTGTTTATTTACACTCAGAAAGGGACTGAGAGGGTGAAATGGGTTTCATTTTGCTCAGCTGTTTAATTTGGTGTGAGCCCATGTGCTGAGCCTTTCACTTTCCAGCAAAAGCATCGTATTTTGGGTTTAAGTTAAGCTGATTATATGTAATCTTTCTGTGAGGAAAATTCTGAGAGGCTGGTCAGGGATTATTTGCATCTGTCCATGATTTTGCAACCTCCAGCTCATTCCTCCTTTCTCAGGTCTGCTTACTTGAGTTTGCCCATTCTTTCACACAGATGCCCAGACCTGCTGGCATTTCTCCCAGGGCACAGCAATGACCAGTATCAGTTACTGCCAGGCCTCTTTCTTGGTTGAAGAGGGAGGATCTTATCCTTCCTTCTGTCATACATGAAGAAACTTGGGTAGTACATTAAGAAGCACATTAATAAATAAACCAAAAAGACCGTTGTAAATGTTTGATGTGCTGTAAGGTCAAGATAATGTCTTGCACTGATCATCTGCCTGGTTGATCCTTAGTCCTCTGATGGATGAGATGTTATGTGATGAGCAGGTATGAGTGACAGCACTCAGTGCTATGTTACTTCAGCCCTCACTTTATGGTTGGGTGACTAGCAGCTGATCTCTGATGGGGAGAAGGGAAAGGCTGAGAGAGAACAGAAAGTTAGAGGTGAATTTAAAATTTTATTGGAGCTGCCTGTGTGCAATATCTTAGAAGAACTGATAGTTTGGCCTGTGCTTGAAATAACTTGATTTCACCCTTTGAAATATGAACCAGCCTTCAGAACCCTTTAAAATAAATAGGAATGAAGCATTTGTTAACATACCACAGCAAATAGTTAATTTCTCGTGAGGTAGTTCACTTGCCATTGTATTTGCTTTCCCTCCTGTCTAGCTTAGCAATCTCACCCACACATATGTTACAGGATGAATAATTGATGTTGCATCCTATAAATATTTTATCACTGGGTTGTTTGCTTAGTGCATTTTTACATTTATGTGGTGGCATGGTTTCTGTGTAAAGTAGATTTCACATTGCACTGGCAATTTACCAGGTCACTGTTAACATTCCAGATGTTGAATGTGGCGGTGGCTTTTATGTCAGGAGCCTGGTCAGTGACATTGGCAAAGGTAGGCATGAAAAAACCCCATGAAGGGAACATTTAAGGAGTGAATGTGTCTGTTTATGAAAGCATTTTGTCATTTTGTCTATCTCCAGTAACTAGACCTGTGTGTTATTTTGCGGAATTGTAGTTCTATCACTTGTTTTTATATACACAGGTATTTTCCTTGGGAATGAAAGCTAAATAATTGCCAGAGGACACTGGGGGCTGTAGATAAAAATGGAGCAAGCAATAGCACTGAGCAAGATAATACAAGGCAGGGTGGGGATCTTTTCTTTTCCTCCTCCATATGTTAAAGCTAATTCAGATTAAGAATGAGAAGAAGAAAGATACTGTCTTTTTAAACATTATTCATCACATTTTGAAAACAGATTGCACAGAACATTACCATGCACATAATAAACCCTATCTGCTGGAAAGACTCGACATTTGGGGTGATTTTTCTAGTGTTTTCTTTCTCCTTTACCTGGACTATTACCAGGATTATTTGTCTTGTGCTCTATATCTATCAAACTGCATGATGGAGAACAGATAATCCATTTCAGGGATTTTTTTTAACAATACATTTGCAGATCAGAATGCAAGTGATGTGGGATAACCCGTTGAATTTCAATGTTGTTGTTTGTGCTTAGGCAAGTCAAAGATTTTGTTATTGCTTTCTGAGCATACTGGCTTATGTTCAGTTTTTTAATGACAAACCAAGATAAAGTCTGTTCTCAGCTGGTTTCTTTTCAAAACATTTAAAAAGCAATATAAATCTTCCTGCATCAGGAAGGATGGGAGAGAATGTTTTAGTGTACCTACGTGCTTGCAAGTCAACTCTGGTTGCTGTTACATTTTGTAGCTCCTCATTATGTAATTGTGTCCTCCTGGTATTTATTTTGCTTAGAAGAGCATTTGTTTAGATATTTTATTTTTCCTTATCTTAGTTTATGTTACCCTGGTAGGCAACACAGGATAAAAACGTCAAAAACCCTTCTTGAAGGCAAGAAGTGCTAAAGCCTCAAAGGCTGTGGAAAAAGAGTACATGGTCTTCCAAGTCACTTGTGAATACAGAATGTTCTGCTTACATAATTATTCCATCTCTTTTCATTCTGACTTAAATCTGGAAAACCTTTTGACAACTTTCTGTCAGATTTTGAACTCTACTACACTGGAGATCTATGGAAATCAAAGGCATTTCTTGGCTCAAATTTAAGAAGATGTAAAGAAGAGCTAAATCCTCATGAACCTCCTTCTCAAACAAAGCAGAATAATGTAGAAGGCTGCATGTAGAAGTATGTTTTAACTGAGTTGCAGGTAGTTAAACTTGAACCATGAACTTCTAAATGCTTTCTTCTCCTTTCCTGTAGAACTCGCTACCTGTGCCACTATGCAAGAGCTGACCCGGACCAAACATGGGCCATTTACGCTGGAGGAGCATGCCCTTCATGAAGATAAATGGACAATTGATGAAATTGCACGATCCTTAGAGCACTGCACATCTCTTCTCCCAGGAGAGCCATCTCATAAAAAATTGAAGACAGAGCATCCTGGTGAACCTGCTGTGAGCTGTGAGGATAAGTGATAAGTTAGGTCAAGGAAAAAGACTGAATGATTGAGACATTCTAAGATTGGATTGGGATTGTCTTGCCTCCTGTGTATATCTGCCAGTCTGTACTGGGAGGGTGACAAACAGCAGTGCAAGAAAAATGGTTCTTTTGTTTTCTGGGCTGAGAACATGCACTACAAATATCCAGCTCTTGCTGTTTCCTCATCTGTTTATTTTCCTTCTTGCACTCTGTGAATGGATCTGCCACTGATGTCAAATCTTCATAAACTTTTAAAGAACTTGTAGGGTGAAATATACCTGTTGTTGCTAATTCCTCAATAAAAATATAAACATTAAGGTTTGATAAATGTGCTCCCCAAGAAATCACCTTTTTTTCTTTACAGCTGGTAATCAAATCCTGAAATACCATGGTGACAAGACTGTGAGAGCCCGAAGCTACAAGAATGTGGTGTAGCAATTTGCTTTCTTGAAATCCATTTCAGGATCTGTCCATTTTACTGTAGTTTTTCCTATGCAGATTGTCCTTTCAGTCAAATGTAATCCAGACTGCATTAGATGGTAACATTTTACATTGCCTCAACTGTCAGTGAATAGTATCAAGAATCCCTGTTTGATAACAAATGCTCTGAAGAGTGTGGTAATTTTTACAGGTGTACGTATCTTACTCTGGTACAACATCCCAGTTCACCCAGTATAGTGAACTGTTATGCTGTTCGTAGTGCTAAGGGAATTAACTTTTGCCTTTTTGAGCTGTCTGCTATGGATTGGGTAGAAGGTTGATGTGCTTCTGGGCTTTGACTGTTATTGTACAGTACAAGCTGTACTAGTTGTACAGACAAGAAGGATAAACCATCAAGGATCCTTGCTGAAGCTGTTTTAATTCACTGGGGCAGCAAGGTCCTGTTCCGCAGTTCACATAGTCAATGGAATTTGATTGAACTGATTATTTCTTACCACTGCTTCCCTTGATTTTCAAAATGTCTAAACCACCGTGGTTTGAGAATACTAAAAAAGCACTCTAGTTTGTTTCCATGTGTGTAATGGACTATCCTAGAAGGATTTCACTATGTATCCCAATACAAGTTAGTAGCTGGTCTGTTTTCCTCTTGTCATAATGGGGAACACAAGGAATGGTTTAACCATGTGAGTGATACTTGGGAGAAACTCCTGCTTTTGAAGTTGTGTCTGAAGCATTCCTGAAGAGCAGAGGACTGGCTGCTGTTACAGTTCTCTGCTGCTGCAGGCCAAGTGTCCTGCTGTGGCTTTGAACAACTGCTACACCTTAGGGTTTGGTTTTAGAGTACAGGGACTTCGAGTAACTGAATGCTGTAAAGCCAAGAGTTTGTGCTTAGATTAGGGTGTATCTGTTAAAGACACAAACATTTGATTCAATGACTCTGTCTTAATGGACTTGCTAATTTCTATGGTAAGATACCTGGATAGCTGATTACTTCTGTTGCTTAAAAGAAGGTTTATTTTATTCCCAACTTGACTTAAATCTTCACATGCTGCATTTTATGTCTCCGAACCTTACAAAAAAGGTATTGTGCGAAATGATCAAGTTCCAACCTTGCTTTAAATCTAAGATATGAAATAAATATCCTGAAGTTTCTCATTGCAGGGTACCTTTCCAGACATCTATAGGGGCTTTTTTGTTTTTCATATAACAAGAGACGGAAATCTATGCAAGATTAATGAAGTTTTTGTTTAGAGGAAGAGTTTATGCTTCATTGTTCAGTAAACAGGCATTTTCCTTCTTTTGTGCATTGCTATAAAAAATTAAGGGAAATGTTGAAAATATCATGAGCAAATTGAAATGATGGAGCACAGTGGCACCAATATATTTAAGGTACAATGTAGATGAAGTAACCACTGTAAGCAATTTTGAGTTCAGAGATGGGCGAAAAGCATTGTGTTCTGTAGGAGAACAGTGGGAGATTTCAGCTGTTTCTTTTCAGGGTGGGTTTTTTTTTTGTCCTTCAGATAGAAACAGAGAAGAAAGAGCTTATTTCCTAAGGAAATCAAATAAAGCGGAAAATTTCATTTTCCAGTATGCTTATCTTGAATGATCAAAGACTTTGATTAAAATACAGCTTCTCTTATTGTCTAAATCTGTATTTTTCCAAGACTAATGTACGTTATCTCAGAGGTTTTCTAGATTAAGTCCTCATTTTATGTATTTTTCTATCTTTCTGCTTTTTTCTGGTTTATCTACAGGGGGTTGTGTCTTTAAAAATTAGTGCAATTGAGAAATCTTTCTATTAATAGGGTACATTTGTATACAGTGTTATAAGTGTCTAGCACATTTTTTATCTCAGCTGTTTGTTTAATGCTCACCAAGGTTTTCTTGTTATTCCATGTAAGACCCCCTGATATTTTTGTTTCGGAAGGAGAATGATATTTTTATCAGCTTTTAGGTTAGCTTGTGACTGGCCTGTTATAATTACTGCTAACAGATCTGTGATCCTGAGAAGACAGGATGTCTTCCATAGTGTAGTCACTTGAGAGAAATGAAGGCACAATTAAAGCATCCTTGTCATATCAGCAAGTTCTTGTTTGGGCTGCACCTCCTAATCCACATGGAAAGCATAGGAAGAGAAGGAATGCAGTTGTACGTGTTCAGGAATCTGCATATAGTGTGTAGATAGTGTTTCTAAAACCTGGAGATACCTTTCAATTTATGAATGCCACTTTCCGCAAGGCTTTCATTCCTGTGTAGCAAGTCAGGAGGCTTTCACCAGCCCTAGGTGGACCTTTTGTCCTGAGTTCCTCCTATCTTCCCCAGGGCTAGGTTCTTCAGAAATAAAGGCAGAACTTCTTTATCTCCAAATAATGACAAACGTTCCCCCACGTAGCTTGTATTGAATTACACTTTCACTTGCAAGGTGGGTGTTAAGTATGTTTGATTGTACTTGTAGATGGCTGGGTAGCACAAAACTATGGCAGACAGGTGTCCGTAGAAAACACAGTTAAAAGTCATGAACAAATCACATAATAACAGCGTGGTTTACAGCCGTTGATGAGTGTCAGCCCCCTTCCAGCCCTATGCAGTTGAACTGAATTTTCAAACATGTTAGACTCCTCTGGCTGCTTCCCAGTGTCTTTCCTAGGTGCTTGGCCTCACTTACATGCTCTTTCCTCTGTACCTCTGCACTTTAATGGGTCTCTGCCTCTTAAGCCATTAGTCCCAATAAATAGTAACAAGGAATCCACTGGAAAACCTAGGAATAGCTTTTTTAGACATGTTTTAATAAGTGTTTAACCTGGTACCTTGAAACTATCCAGATCTGGAAGTAAGTGTTGTGTTTCCATGGGAACCTAAGGCAACACTCATTGCAACTTCTTTATTAACATGCATGTCCTTGAGATATCAGAGTTCAGAATCATGCTCTAGCCACAGAGAACAAGATATCCTGTGATCCTGGCTCTTGAATAGTGGCAGACATGGTATTTCAAGGGCTATTTAGAGAGAGAGGAAAAGTATAAAGCATTTCTGGGATTAGTGGAAGAGTTAGTGCCCAGCTGACACAAACAGTGTTCATGGGAATTTTATGGCACTCTGGACACAAAATACGCATCTCTGCGGTTTACTATTTAAAATATATCTCTGATACATGCTTTTAATGATTGTTGTTCATTGGCAAAGTGCTGGTAGGAAAGCATGTCCTGCTTTTTGAGCTCAATATTGTCTGCCTTGCATTTGGACTTGCCATCTTTAGTCCATCGAAGTATGCTGCCATAGCCTGGCTGGCTGCCTCCAGTGCTGGCTCACTGGGATTGACAAGGGCTTCATCATCTCTCTCCTTCTAATGGCTCTGCCTGCCTGGCTCACTTTCATCCTTATTTAAATGGCAGCTTTTCTGTGCACTTCACAACATATTTCTGCTGCCAGCATGTTGAGCACTTTTTAAATGTTGTTTTAAAGCAAAATCAATAGGCTCTTTTTTCTTGTATTAATCAAGCCTGAGCCATTAGCAAAATATTCAAGGAGTGCCTTTGTCAGTAACAAAGCGTTTAGCAGCTTACCCTGCAGTTCTGCTTTTGATTTATATGTTTATTAGAAGAAAATAAAGTCGAACTTAGGATAATTCCCCAAATTTGGGGATATTTTAGGATTTGAATTTTTAGTGTAATAAATGGTGAAGTTTCTATTCTGGGCATGAATAGCTGTGAGACTCTAATGGCCAGGGTCATTCTGTTTGCTTGGCAGCATCAAAGAATCAGTTGGCAACAGTATTAATTTTATTAAAAAGGCCTTAGAGAGACAAAGTGAGAGTACACGTGAGTGCGACTACAATATACAACCAGAGGGAAGACAGAGAGACAAGGAATAGATTTAGCCAGTGCAGGCAAAATTACTGTCCCTATTAGGAAGCAGTCATTGTTTCTAATAGCCAGGGCTTTAATTTGCTTCTTCCTGAGACCTGATTAAGTAAATCACCAATACTTAAGAGCATGTTAAACAACCAGGTTTAGCATCAGAATGCTTATGCCTCTACTGGGCTTGCATGTTTGGTAATGGGGGGGCTACAGGGGTGGCTTCTGTGAGGAGGTGCTGGAAGCTTCCCCTATATCCAATGGAGCCAATGCCAGTGGGCTCCAAGATGGACTCGCT
>NDXB01001448.1:26310-48150 GCA_002631895.1 Agapornis roseicollis
AAAAAAAAAAAAAAAAACAACACAACAACGAAACAGCCAACCAAAGAAAAAATAAAATCACACCTAAACAACAAAGCCACACCCAAAAAACCTCAATTTTCCCATGAAATTTAAATGGTCTTGGTTTAGCCGGGTCACAGAATTATTTTTCTTCCTAGTAGCTAATGCAGTGCTGTGTTTTGGCTTTAGTCTGAGAAAAATGCTGATTACCTGTGGCTGTTTTAGTTGTTGCTCAGTAATGCTTACCCCAATCAAAGACTTTTTAGTCTTGTGCTCTTCCAGTGAAAAGCAGCACCAGAAACCAGGAGGAAGCAGAGACAGGACACCTGACTCAAACTAGCCAAAGGGGTTTTCCATACTACAGCTGTTCATACTCAGTATAGAAACTGGGGGGAGCTTGGTTTGGGCTGGGTACTGGTCAGCATGTGATGAGCAATTGTATTGTGCATCACCTGTATTTACTGGAGGGTTTGTTTTTTTAACTTTTCCCTTTTAATTTTATATTCTCTCCCCTTGCTATTTCCTTTATTATTAGTAGTAATAATATTATATTGTACTTTAGTTAAACTGTTCTTATCTCAATCTATCAATAATGAAATTGGTTCTCCCTTCCTTTAAGGCAGAAAGGCTATTCTAGTGCTGACTTTCACACCTGTGAGATACAGCATATAAGGTTGAAAGCTGAAGAAAACTAAAATTCATAAGTCCTGACAGAAGTGCAATCAATAAACTGAATGTTATGTCTAAAAGTGAGGGTAGCCAATGAAGAGCTT
This sequence comes from Agapornis roseicollis, assembly GCA_002631895.1. NCBI lineage: Eukaryota > Metazoa > Chordata > Aves > Psittaciformes > Psittacidae > Agapornis > Agapornis roseicollis. The sequence continues at coordinate 27,084 of NDXB01001448.1, forward strand.
TTCAAGTTTGGTATTCTCTTTGAAGCACACTATTTTAAAGAGACTTTATCTCTTGAAAAATAAAAGAAAATGCTTGAGTGTACTACTGTTTAATACAATCCAGTCACATAGCCCAGGGGCAGAAGGTGGGAAGAAATCATCAAAATAACTGAGAAAAATCTGAGGTACTCATGAATGTAGATAATACAGTATTTGTTTCACTTTGTTCTCACCATCTGTCCTTTTCAATTCACTAAATATCACAGGGAACTGTATGGTTATAGCTTCAGTGTGATGGGAACATATATTTGCAAAGACAGATATGCAGAAAATATCTGCATAATCTTCATTACAAAAGTCTGTAATGAAAGAAGAAAGTGTGGCATGCAGGATTTGGACAAGTACAGAAAAAAAACTGAAAGCCGGAAGAGGGAGGGAACACAGCAAGTAGGGAAGAAGAGGCTGGCTGTGGTATGCCATATAGCCAAGAAAGAAGCTGAACTGCTTAGGTCAATGTTAATTGAATCAACTTGCATATTAATCCATAATAATCTAAGAAATTAAAAATAACCTTCAAAAGGGACTTTATTTAGCGACTGCATATAAGAAAAAGACATCATCTGTTTAATTAGTTTTACTGGATACTGAAATGCTATCAATACAATGAAATTTTTGTTTTTAGCTGCACGAAGCACAGCTGAAGTTCAACATTTTCATGTTTCTACTTCACACACATAGAAATCAGACAAGTGCAGAAGGAAGGAAGGTGGAAAACACTTGCTCCCAGCACAGTTGCACACAAGTATGCTTTTGACTTACCTAAAACGTTGAGCCTGCTGAGCCAGAGGTGCCGGATACCTTCTGTTTGGAGAATGGTACAGCTGGGAAAGGATGGCCTGACTGGCTTTTTGGCTTGGACTGTTAGCAAACTTTACAGTCATAGGCTCTGTGGCAGCTGGAGGTTTCTGGCCATTCAAGCCCTTAATAGCTTCTTCTGCTTCAATTCGCTTGTCAAACCGGATAAATCCTACACCCCTTGATGCTCCTGCATAGGGGGAAGGAAGCACGTAGTAATTAATTCAGAGACTCTAGAATTAGAAACTAACACTTATAACCAATTGCTAGGCTAATGGCCAATTTCTGTGAATACATAATAATTCTGAGCTTACCAGACCTGAGCTTTTGCTCAAAGTAAGACTTTTCCCCTGGCTTTTGGTTTTGTTTCCCTTTAAATTTAACTAACATAAGACATAATCTTGAGAAGTTGAGGGAAATTACAGTGGAGACAACTTAAACACAGTGAGCCAAAGAGTAATTTTGAAGCAAAGTAATTGGAAGGGGGATGGAGATGAATGTAGAACCAGCTGCACTGTAATCTCTGTTCAGTTCATATTACTCTCTAATATCTAAATCCACAGAAATTCTGTAAATAGCTTAGTCATCTGCTCCATAGTAGCAAGAAATGGCTTATGCTCTCCTGCAGCACTCCCTGAAATTCCCTTTGGAGCAAATATGCAGTGAGGATGAAGACAGAGAGGTTGTAAATTACAGGAATAGTGTTATTGTGGCTCTGTTTTAACAGCCTATGGTTACTTCTAAGTAAAAGATTCAATTTCAGCATACCTCCATACTTTTGTAGGTGTTATTTTTAAAGGGAACTTTCATTGGGCCATGTATTTTTCCTTGGTATAGAAAAAGTCAAGGATGACATGCAGGGGGATCAGCAAGTGTTTATGGAAGGTCTTAGAACATCACAACTCAAAAATTTACACTGTGGCCTAAATACGTTAACACAATTAATACTTAAACCAATTAACATTAAAGCTACTACAGCCAACACTAGTTGCATGTTGTTTTGTAATATTCCTAAATCCATTTAGACGCCTCTTGTTTTGGTTCATGAATAAACAGAGAAGTTAGACACTTGTCCTCACTTGAGAAAGACATTAATGACAAGAAATGCATTCTGTTCATAAATAATGACAATTTAAACCAGCAAAATGACAATAAACAGGCATAAAAAGGCTTTAGAGGCAAATGTCACAGCTTCAATTTCTCATTTTTCATGGCAGTTGGTATCACAAGCTTATTATTCATACCATTTTGAGCCTAGCTTTTCCAAATTACTAGGAAGGAGGACAAAGGAAAGATTCAACCTGAGTAACATTGTATGCCAAAGAACTACTGTGCACATGCTTGGATTTATGAGTACTTAAGAACTATATTCCATATTTAAAAGTTCAATTATATTTACTTAGCTCACCCCCTTGTAAAGTTCCACCTATTTCTATCCATGAACATATAGCAACATACTCTTAAAAAAGTTTCTTACTGCGCAAAGACTGAAAATCTGACCTGCAAATCCTACTGCATCTGTAAGTTACTATTTGGCCATTAGCTTTCTTTTTCCTTTTCTTGCTTCTCTATACTTCTATCAACTCACACTATTAAAACACTTTAAATATTATGTGTCAGTAATAACATAATGGAATTGCAAAGGACTATATATGAGGTCCACTACAGGTCAGTCAAATATCAAACAATGGCATATGCAACCCTTTGAAAGTAAGACAATTTGAAACCTTTATGACCTCCTGCAGCTGAAAGCTTTTGTCACCCACGATACATGCAACTTTGAATAGGTACAGCTATTAAAAAAAATTCAAGCTAGCTTATTATTATGCAAGCACATTAATTCTTGTCTCCCACAGCACTGTTTTGGTTTTGGTTTGTTTTTCTGGGGGCTTTGGTTGTCCCTGTACTTTGCTTTGCACATTCAGTATGTCCGTTGTGTACTTGGCATTTCATTTGATTGCTTATTTTTGGAACAGTCCTGCTGGAAGCAGGTGAGGCAGTAAATGATAAAGCTCCTCAAGGTCTGCCACTTAATCCAGCAAAATTACATGCACTGCTTTCCAAGTCTAAAAAGTAACAGTGTCACTAACACCCAATCACTAGTTAAGACACATCCTGTAACAACACAAATAGTCTGCTACAGCTTGGTTCCTCAAAGACAGAGCTTAACTGTTCCTGAGGAACTTGAAGTTCATGTTCTTTAGTGTGCCTGAAGTTAATGAGGCTACCCTGAAAACAGCAATTACTAGCTCAGTCTTTTGTATCCTAACCTCAGAGAACTAGCTTTGCATTTGCACATGACATTTTATTTTTATCATTTCATAAGGTGCATAGGGACTATTTTCATATAGCAGCTTGAAAAGGAAGATTATAGCAGCTGTAAATTTATTACAAGCCAAGAAACAGGCTTCAAACCCATACCTTCAGAGTGGAAGTGACTCAAGCTGGTACAGTACAATCCACAATCTATTTTTGTCCATGCATATTTACGAACAGCTCCTTCAGAAAACTGCATTTTCTGGCTTGCATACACCTTTCATACAAGACAAGATGGTTGTACTGAAAGGTGAAATACTTTTTAAACTTCCAGTCTAAAAATGAGAGAAAATGCAAAACTGCCTACCTACCTGAGACTTGATCAACCAGAATACGAGAAGTAATAATGCGTCCATAATGGGAAAAGAGCTGTTCCAGTTCCTTCTGGGTCATGGTTTTTGGAAGTCCACTAACATACAAATTTGCATCTCTGATAGAAGCTGAGCTTGGTCGCGCATAGGAAACCTCAGGAAAAAAGTAAAAAACCATCAAACACTTTTTAAACAGTTGAACTATAACTGTGTAAGTTGTTCTGAGAGTTTGGAATGTTTTTAAGGGCGGCCAGAAAAGTTACCTTGTAAAGCCAGTTAAGCAGGGTCTTTTTGGAGCTGGCTTCTGCGAAAGAAACTGAAAGAATGCAACACACTCTGCAGAAGCAGCTGACTACACCAACTCATATGTAATTTAAGGAGTACTTTCAAATAAAAGGGAAAGTTAGGTACACACACAGAGCAAGCTGTGGTGGGGAAAAAATGTTCTCAGATAGCTTACTGTAAGATTACAAAGACAAGTTTAGGAAGATCCAAGACTGTTTTCCTTTTAATTATCACTAAAAGTTTTTTAAAAAATGCAAGGAATAAAGATTTCAGATTCTAGGTCAAAACCACAGATAGCCCAAAGCTCTTAAAGGTTTGCAAGTATTTTTCAAGTATTTCAAGTGTTTTTTAAGTGTTTCACTCTGCTACATAACTTTTATAAACCTAAAAATGAATGGCAAAAGTGGGAAAGCAACTTGCATTTCATCTCAGCAGCAGGTTACCAATTTCTGCATCAGAAACAACACTTCTTACCACTAAGTGCCAAGTGACAGTGAGCTTCTCAAGTCATTTTGGACAGACGTTTTTACTTGCTGCCTCAAAGAGCCAGTCAGAAATATTTTAAGATTATCAATTATATTCTTCAACCCTTAGACACATGCTACAAAAACAGTATCTTGAAGATTTCACTGTCTCCCAGTCTATATAAGTGTTTTATCCTTACTACAGGAAGACTAGAGCACAATACCCATGCATGTGGAACAGGACAAAACACTATTTGGGATTTTCACTGTAGAAAATATTAAGACAAAAAGGAGCATCAAAAAGCAGTCGGATTTTTCTCCTTTCTTTCCCTACCTGCAATGCAGGGTCAGGCAGCTCTGGAAAGCTGAACTCAGCTCTGTAAATGTATCTTTCACCTAATACTTTGACATTTATTTTCAAATCCTTCGTCTATATCATTTCCATGCACATCAGCAAGCTCTTAGACTCCTATGGAACTACAGTAAGAGGCAATTGAAATAGAGCACCCTGGAGACTAAACAAGCGGTACCCTGAACACTGCTATAATTGTTCAAACTTTTACCAATAAGCTTTGTGCAAGGGGTCTTCCAAAGCTGGCTGAACAGGCCTGACCTACAAAACTTGTAGCTGTTCAAGATAGTGCATTATCTGACACAGACCTCTGCAAGCCACAGCACCATGCTCTTCTAATGCAAGAGCCACACACGAGCTAAAAACCTGTGTTCGAAGTGTTTGTCTACTGATCCCACACACAGGCAACTGGAGATAACCTCAGCCTTTTCTCCTAATTAACTGGTTTTGGAGATGTGCCAATTTAATTGCAATAGAAAAGCTGCCAATGCCCAGCTTTACAACAGGAATAACAGAATTTCCCAGTTTCCATTCAGCTTGTTTCCACTGCAGTAAAGCCACACTTAAGAATTGCTTTCCATTGGAGTTAAACCCACTGAACAAAAGATTACTTAGCCTTCTTCTCCATGCCTCCTCATTTTTTTGTATTATTAGAAACATGCACTAGGGAACTGTCCACAGAATTGCTCATGAAAACTACCATGATGGTGCCATGTAGAAAGCCACAGACCCTTTAGCAAAAACTGATCCAGTGTATATGATCAAAGTGTAAAAAATGAACCAACCAAAACATTCCATCAGGAATCTGATATGAGTAAATCGTACCTCAGCTTCCCATGTCACAGGGACCTCTTTTATAAATCCAGTTACAGACATAACAATGGGCATTTTCCAAGAAAGTACTTCTCCTCCCACCTTTAAAAATGTCTTTGACATATCTTGCAATTTTTTCAAGATACAGTGTGAGCAGAAAGCAGTAACTTGTTTTGTAGACTAGTTGGGCATTTTTAGGTTAGACATTCCATTTTGCCTTGATTCTTGCCATTTAAGAAAGTCTATGTAAGATTATTCCTAAAAGACAATATCAACTATTACAGTCAGATTTCCACAGCAGGCGTGTTCAGAACTTATGTGCTTGTAACCTGCCCCAAGAAGCCTCTTTAACTATCTGCAGTAGCAGAAAGTTATTATGGCAATTTTGCAACACTGGAAGTAATCCATCCATATACTTTGCAGCATCACTTTTAATTACAGCAATGATGGAATCTTGTAAACTGCTGGAAATGAGAGACCAGATAATACACGTTACAGGAACAGCAGTCACATTCATGCACAACAGAATACTTGACTCCCAAGAGCCTTTCTCAAGGTAGACTAGAAATTAAGCAGATCCTTCAGGAAAAGCTTCTTAAGAAACCTTAGAACTTGCCAGAGTAGATTCAATACTCAAATCCAGATCTCCTCAGCAACATTAGCTCCTTCAGAGGAAAACAGGAGAGACCCTACTGTTATTTTACTTCGCCATTTTTGTTTAACTAACCATCCTATTTCCTTATATGAGTTTTTGCAAAGTCAAGGACAATAAGCAACAGCAGAAAAACTACAGAAATAAAGCTCAGGTAAAAACAGTCTTGCAAGTCAGAAAGAGAAGAGGAATAAAGTTTCAGCAGCCAGCTGTACAGCAGGTTGACACAGGTGAGGGTCAAGTGGCTGATTTTACAAGTTCTGTGCTTATGAGTTTAACACCGAACTTTTGTAAAAGCAACGTTTTGGTTTTTGTTTTGTTTTCCTTAAAAAGTGGTAAATCTGCTTCCAGTGTATGGCTGTGCAGCCAAGCCCTATACTTGCAAGATGTATGTTTTTTCAAATTCTGTATGTTTAGCCCTTACATTACATACATGCATGTTTAGCAGAACAGTTTCTGTATCTTGAGTCACTTTCCTACTCCTCTTACAGGTAAAATTATGTATCTATGATAAACTCTCTGTGCACCAGGGAATAACAGGTAACCTGGACCAGAGACAGGAAAATAGCAGAAAGCTTGCCAAGAAGCAAGGACAGTGATGTCTACCCAAGAGGTAGACAAATACAAAAGCTAAGGAATAAAACACCTTGAGCAACTTGCCCACTTGATTTATGAGCACCGTTAAGAAATAAAAGCTCCATGCGCCATTTGGCAAAATGACCTTAAGGAGATCAAGGGCCAGAAAATGGAGACAGACTGCCTAGGAGTCAGGACTAGAAACAATAAAATCCTCAATTGCCAAAACCCAAGCAATTATGAACAGCTAAGTTAAATTTGCAAAATAAACCCTTTCAGGCCCCCAAATTTAGCCCAACACAGTAGGAGGGCACAGCAACAAAATCCATTTTGTAACAGTTCATTGTGTTCAGTTATTAAATTAAAGCTGGGACACTAAGGGAAGCAGGGGAGGACAGGCACTACTTATAAACCAGAGGAAGGAAGCTGTATAGCTGCGCACATCACTGGCACATCTCAGTTTTATCTGTCAGCTTTTAATTCTCTCTGGAGACTCACTGAAAACTGTTCCATCTAGTCCTATTTAAGCTGTAACACACAAGTTTTTCTTTGTATTTGGCCAGGTCCTCTAGAGACAATTCCTGGGAGTGACCATCAGCTAAGGAAGGAAGAAACACAGCGACTTATATTTTTATTTAACAAGAAAGTTATTGACTGCCAGCCAAGTAACATTTCACTACTAAAAAAGTCAAAACCCCCATGGTTTGATTAAAGAGGTATTGTGGATTTTATATTAGCTTTGAATTCAAATACCTGTTACTAAGCTGTTTTCTAAGCATGCATGCTTGCAAGCACTTAGAATAGATGTTGCTGAACATAAGCCTCAGAAATTCCTTTTAAACAGGATAAAAGTCTGTGTGAATAGAAGACATCAAAGGCCTGCCAAAGCCCTTAAGCTATAGTTTATGGCACTACTGTTTCCCCAGTCTCCAAACTACCTAGACTTTGCTCTAGTAGTTCTACAGAGATTGAGAAATTAAACAGCTCCATTTTCTAAGCAATCTAATGCAGTAACTGGACTTTCCATATAGCCTCCTACTACTGTCAAAGTCATTCTGATTTGATGCATTAGATAGAATAAAACTGAGGAAGCACAATGTAAGCAGCAATAAGAGCTGGGTTTTTTACAATTCGAGAAAGACACACATATAAGAAGCAAAGAAAAAACCTTAAGTCAAATAAGTGACCTGTGAGGTCACTGCTGAGTATCTAAAACTTCTTTCCCAGGAGACTGCGATGCTAAGGCAGGATAGAAGCAAATGATGAACTCAAAAGATCTGCCTGTTCTGCAGTGCATGTCTAGTAGTGCTGAGAATATAACTAGAATTTTCTTTTCTTACCCATGTATCACACTGATGGACCTCCCTGGTAATTATGACAGCCCAGTAGCACACATGTGGATACCATGTTTTCTTCACAAAGCAAGCTGCCAGAGCAGACTTATAGGTCTGAAAACCATGCTGATACCCCTGCTCACCATATCCAGTGACTGAAACATCACCTGCAAGCCAAAGATCAACCTAGGAAGCAGGAAATCAAGCAAAGGTATTGCTGGGGGTGCTGCTTGAGTGAACGAGGGGATTAAACTCTAACATGAAGGTCTGTACTCAATATGAAAGCAGGAATACATAAATGGTGTCAAATCATTCATGGTTGAGGTTATGAAAGCTTAAAGCTCACCTGGATTTGAATTTGGTGAGAAAGGCAGCAAAACCAAGATCTATAGAAATGTATTGGCAGCAAAAGGAAAACTGGGGAAAACATGAACCCTCTGGTGACGAGGGGAACATCAGAAGAACACAGAATACTTAGTATACTGTTTCCTTGTCTCAGTCTTTATCAATATAAGTGACATTCAGGAATCCCAAGCCCATGAGACAACAGAAATTCTGGAACAAGGAGTACTTATTCTCAGTAGAACAGGATCACACTGAGGAATAGGTAAACTGCACAAAGTCCATGTGGCCTGAAATTTTGCATCCAGAAGTACTGAGGGAGCTGATGACTGTCACTGCAAGGCAAGGCAAATCTTGGTTGCCTTTGAAAGATCGTGAGGAACTGGGGAGGCTTCTGAGCAGTAGGAAAAAGCAAGTATCTCAAATCCTCAGAACTGGCAAGAAATTCTCCTGTTCTCTGGAGAACTACAAGCCAGCCAATTTCAATTCCATCCAGGAGGAGGTGATTGAGAATCTGATCATGAAAATCTCCACTCACGTAAGTGACAAAAAGGTGACTGGAAGTAGTTAGCACAGATTTATAAAGGTGAAGTCATGTCTGCCCAACTTAATGGTCTTCTATAATGACATGACTGCCTTGGTAGACAAGCGGATAACCATGATGTTCATCTCAACTTCAGTAAGACTTGACACTCTCTACAATAATATTCCTCACAAAGCACACATTAAGTCCACCGACATGTACTTACGTACACACTGAACAAGTATGAAGCACATACTAGTTAAGTGGGACAGTGACTTAGACTGAACTGGCTGAACTGCCAGGTTCAATGGGTTCTGATGAGAGGAATGAAGTCCAGTTCAAGGCTAGATACTGGCCTCTGTTAATACGGGATCCAATATTGGATGATGGGGCAGAGTATACCCTCAGAAACTTCACAGGTAATACAATTTGGAGTTGCCAAAGAAGTTTGCAGAAGTTTCCACTGCCATCAAGAGAAACCTCAACAGACTGGCAAAATGGGCAAACAGGAACCTCAAAAAAATTCAGCATCAGGAAAAGCAGAGTTCTTTCTGAGGGGAGAAATAATCCCTTGTACCATTACATGCTGAGAGCTGCCTAGCTGAAATGCAGCTTGGCAGACAACCTTGAGTACTGGTAGACACCAAACTGATCATAAGCCAACAGAACGCACCCTTGTGACAAAGACAGCTGACAGCCAACAGCGACCCAAGCTGTGTTAGTAGAAGGCATTACCAGCAGGTCAAGGGTAGTTACCCTTCGTCTCTACTCAGCACTGGTCAGACACTTCTGGAAGGCTGTCTCCAGCTCTACAATCCCCTGGTATAACATGGGTATTTACAGCCAGATAGAGTCCACTAAAGGGCAACAAAAATGATTAAAGGTCTGGAGCATGTCTGTTGCAAGGAAAGGCTGACAGACCAGGCACTGCCCAGTCTGGAGAAAAGGCAGCTCAATAGGATCTTAGCCAAAAAAATCTGATAAACACAGCAAGACACACAGAGCTAGACTCTTTGTAGCATCAAGTAACAGGACGAGGCAAAGTGCACAAACTGGAGCACTGAAAAGCTCATCTGGAATTCTGTAGATATTTCATTCAGAAGAAAACACCTTTTCATGGTAAGGGGTGGTCAAGCATTTTAAGTTACTCAGATTCTGTAGCTAACCCTGGAGATGTTCAAAATCCAGCTGAACCTAGACACGCCTGCAACCTCAGCCATTCTGTGATATTGCAACAACTCATCTCGAGAAAATTCTTTAAAACAGACTTCTACCCAGCATCTGGAAGTAACATGAATCAAGTGAAGGTAACAACACCAGAATAAAGGACTTTGCATAAAACCAGGGATAAATTCATTTTCCCCCTATTTCTTCCAAGAGGAGTTAGAGATAGGTAATGTGCTCCAAAGGGGAATTAACACTGCTGGACACATGCTGTCACATATCAAGGATATAAACTCACTCTGGGCCATTCAGAAGGGGCAAAATCCACAAAAGTATTTGCTAACTTCCAGCAAGTTTACCTTACACTACAGAACTGGAATCTGTCAAGATATAAAGCAATATCTGCAAAACTCCTCTGAATTTTCTTCTGACAAATATATGACTTTTTTTCACAGTGACAGCTAATCCACTGGTATCTACTGCCTATGCCATAGCTTGTAAGTGTCATTTGGAACAGAGCTGGACATACCAATTAAGGTCTATACTAAATGCAATTTAAAGAAAGCAAGTACATTAAAGCAGCAAATCCTAGCCAGTAAATATTTCCACTACTATTTCAGTTTTGGTGTCACTGCTGTTGAATTCTTTAAGTGTACAAGGTATTTTTCACATCTAGTAACATATGCCAATCACAGATTACCTTATGTGGAAAGTATAACAGTGATGACTGCTGTATTCTAATGGTTGCATACCGGGATCTGGGCACATCAGTCACAGGTATAACATACGAAGCAAAATCAGTACTTCATTACCAATATCCAAACACTATCTCTATCTATCTTGCTGACGACCGGAAGTTTTGGCCAGGCAAGAAATCTGGAGGAAACGCAGAACTTCAGAAACCCTGTGTGACTGAAGTTTGATTTACTTCGGCAGAACATTCCTAGTTATCTGTGACTATTCCAAGTAAGCACAACTAGAGAAAAAATGCTCCACAAACTGTTACTCATATAAGGGAATTAATTCCCATGCAAAAGAAGCTTGCCAGAAATACTGGATATACCATTTCTACTCATTATTGATGTTGAAGTCCAGTTATTTCACTTGTGATACAAATTTAAAGATTCTTCAGATTCATTTTCTTACCTGTATCCTGTCAGTTGACTCATTTAATAATTATCTGGCCACAGTTCTAGATTCAGTTTCTTCAAACAATATATGTACTGAATACATGTATTTAGCTGTGCTAAAATATTACTTCCACAGCTACTTCAACAGGTGAATACTGAATAAGCGTTAATATTATGCAATGTCAAAACCATTGAACACAGCACAAGTTAAGGAGTAGCCACAAAGCCTACAGTTCTAAATAGTTAATGATCACATACACCGTACAACATTTAACACAGTTACCCTGGAGATGCCAGTTTAAAAAGTTTCACTGAAGCTTTGTTCTGCAGTTAGTAGCAAAGTCACTTGTTTCTAGAAATGAAAACATTACTCCACTAAATCCATATATTTTCACTGCTTTAATATTTAATTTCTCTAGCATCAAGATAATTTCATTTACAATTTTCAAGTCAAAACTGTGAAAGCTAGCAGGTTAAACTAAAGGATTTTCTAAAAAGAACTAAGAGACCCAGTCTCTACAACTGAATGTTTCAGTTTCTTACTGTATGCTACTACCTATGGGCACCTTAGCACCATACTTCCATCTTTTTTTATCTCCTACTCTATTGGTAGTATAGAAGACAAACAGTGTTTGTACTGCCTACAAGAATTACAGGAATACATGATATTAAATTCTAAATGTCTTTACTTGAGATACTCTTTACAAGTCTTTAAATCTGAATCTTTCAGTGTTAAAATCAGTATTTCAATATATGCTTACATTCAATAACTTCCAATGTAAAACTTTCAGCTTAGAACACTGTTTGCCTTCTGGATAGTACCCAGTTCTAAGACTGTTCCAGTGGAGGAAAATACAAAAAAACAAATCCACAACACAAAAGACGACCCTGACAAGAAGACCAAACAAATTACCACCCAGACTGTACAGATGAAAATGGGTTAAAACCTTCTGCAAACCAAGCAGATTTATATTGGGAAGGCACAGAACATAGACCAGGTCTCAGCTGTCACTAACCAGTGATAGGCTGCCTCAAACAGGAGAGTATGTTGCTGTACCTTCAAGTTTACTTTGTCTCCCCTCAAATGAAAGATAGTTACATTCCAAATAAAGCTTGAAGGCCACTTTTCCTAGTATGTACAAGACTACCTTGTTAAACATGTACATGCTGTCTCAAATGTAAGTTCTCAGTGCAAGTTTTCAGCAGTGATTATTCCTGTGGGCAGAGCAAATTTGAAACACAGACTTCCCTCTGTAAAGGTAATTTACATTCAATTCTGTGACACTATAAAAATATACTATTTACTGTGTCAATTGTGTCTGTAGATTAAATAAATATAACCACACCCCACAAATACTTTGCTTTTACAGCCTGCCCTGTGATAGGCAACACATTCAAAAAATGGACATCAAAAGTAACAGCTTTTCCACACTATCACCAGAAAAGGTTCTGCTCTTTTAGTCCATGTCTCATGAATGATTAAGGTCTGACAGTGCCAGAACAGCAGTTCTGAGGTCAGCCATGGGATCCATATCTGTTCTGTGCCCAGGCAGCTGAGGGCATGAATGGAATCACCTGACAGTTTGCTCCTCCACAGAACAGATGAAGTCACAATCAGATCTGGCCATGAAGTAGTAACTGGTGGGGGATAATGATGAGCTACACTTCCAAGGACAAATGGCTTATCAATACACTGCCCTCGTATCAGAGCTTTCTCTGCAAAGACTACACACACAGGACACATTTACAAGGAAACTGTAAAGTCAGTAACTGTCTCAAGATATTGCAGCACAGAATAATAACGTCAGCTGCTACTTATACTCTTGAAAATGAATCCTCTACAACCCTGTCATATAAGGATCGCTATACTGACCAGGGCAGCAATTTCCATGTCAATATCACCTACCCAACTAGAACAGTGCTGAAGCTCTAGTTTCCTTACAAGCTTTTCATAAAAGACACACAAACTCAGTATGGCAGCTGAGATGGGGGAAGGAAGGGATGTGTTTCTTAAAACTACAGAATGACTTCTCTGCAGGTAATTTCCACTGAAGTGAAGTCTCCTTGCAGATGTAGTCTCTCACTGCTTTTGAAACCTGATCACAGGAAAGTGCCCACAGAGACTGACCTTGCAAAGTGTGATCTGGCTTTCCATCTCTATTCCTGATATAATCACTGATGAAGACAAAAAGGCCTGTTTGCTGCAGAGGTCAAGATCAGAAAAGACATGTATGATGACTAGGATGGATGGGCTCTAAGCTGCATTATTCTAATAGAATGGGCCCTAAACTGCATTAGAATTTAAATTAAGTCTGTCATCTTTAGGTAATTCTGAACACAGGTACTCTACTGTAGGGACAGACTGGATGAGGAGAGTAACTGAAATACAGAATTCACCAGATCTGTTGGTAAGCTCTCCTCCAATGGTAACTGCACTTCACCTCAGTTAGCAACTGCAGTTCCTAGCTCTTGACTGTGCTCCTTTTCTGTCTTTTGCTTCTGTTTTTTTTTTTTTGTGTGTGTTTTGCCTTTGAAAGAAGAATAATATCTGCAGTTATAACTATAACTGTCTTTTAAAAAATTAAAGTACAATAAAAGATAAGAAACAAGAAATCATTTGCAAACACTTTTAGTTTCCTACTTTTCCCTTTCAGATAGTCTCAAAGTCCTTCCTCTGTCTGTTCCTGATTCTGATGAACACTCCGTCCCCACTCATGCCCAACCAGTGAATACAAGCATCACAAGCTTCAGACACTTACAATAAAAAAACCATATAATTTCATACTTCAGAGGGCAAGAGTAAACAGTAATACCTAGCTCAGGAATAATAAGAACAAAATCTCAGAACAGCAGACCCCAATTCTTCTGTTTTGGGGTTGATATGAATCCGTTCACAAGTTCTCAATTATTCTGAAAGAAACAAGTATACTTCAACATTCGTATACTGTTTCTAGGGAGTTGCTGATGCTGACAGACACTGGCAAACAATCTCTTCTGTCTCTCTTGCATTATTCATTGGACAGATACACCTTACAGAAATGCACAAAACATTTACTGCTTCACAGGAATACCTTAAAACCTTTCAGGAAAAACTACTGCTGCATGGATAAAAGACATCCAGAGTCAATATTTAATACGTTAAAAGAAATTGTAAGCCATTAGCTTAATAGAGGTCAATTTATCCAAAAGACTTACATAATTTCAAAAATAAATGCAGCCATGGGTTACAATAAGACAAAACAAAAACCATTCTTTGCACAAAACAAGTTTTTGGATTAAAAAAACCAAACCAAAACAAACAAAAACCAAAAAAAAAACAATGACGACAAAAACCCAAACATGCCAGGTACTTGAAGCCTTCTGGACATGCAGAAGCCAATATCCTAAATAGCATGGGGAAATCAGGGGATCAAAAGATGCATAAATGATCTCAGTAGGAACAAGCAGTTTTTTGTTGCTTTTGTTGGCTTTTCCCACTTGCATAGGGCTTGGCTTTTAAACAACACTTGCAGTCATCTCTCAGCTCCATTTAGTGCTGTTGGCCACTTCTATTACCTCCATTTCTGTGTCAGAACTTCCCTAACGCAGGCTCTAGGAAAGACCTGAATGTACCAGAGGTTTCTGGCTGCAAACCAGTCTTAGGGTGAACTGCACTGGTCTAAGAATCCTCTGTCCCAGGGAAATCAGGGACAGACTTCGGCAAGAAAATCTAATTAGCTACAACACAGCACTTGGGGTCCAAAGAGAAAACAAGCTGTGTAGTTACAGTATCATAGAATCGTTTGGGTTGGAAGGAACCCTGAAGATCATCCAGTTCCAACTCTCCTCTTATCACAGGCAGGGATATCTTCCCCTAAGACCAGGTTGCTCAAAGCCCCATCCAACCTGGCCTTGAACACTCTCAGGGATGGGGCAGCCACTACTGAAGCTGCTGAAGTAGTAGTTGCTGCAGGCGTGATTAGCACATTTTGTAGTTCAGCCTGACACACAGTTATTTTCCTCAGAGTAGTCAGGCATTGATGAACAACCATATGGCCATAATATGGTTTACAGGAAGTGGCAGCAATATGCATTCAGAAGTTACTCTTTCTCTCAATATTATTCAGCAACATGAAAAAAAAGCAGCCAGCTTAAGCTGATGAAGTAACATTCGGAGTCTTATGGGATATGGATTACAGTGAAGAACAAATTTTACTTGCGAGTGAAGAATCATGTGTAGGGTGAGGAGGGGGTTTATAATGGAAGTGCTGTCAAAGCTTTAACTGTAACATAGCTACTATAAGAGTGTAAAATTATCATTTATGTAACTCCTGAGAAGTCCGCAGGGGGGTGGGGGAAACAACAACAACAACAAAAATAACCACCAAAACCCCTACCACCTTTACCTTTGTTCCAAGACAAATTGTTCCTCTGCCTCAGATCTGCTACAGCACTTCAATTTTATCTGAAGAATACAGTCCTGAGGTATTTAATTACCCTGTCAAGACCACTAAATGGTCTGGCACCATGCCCTCCTTTCTCAATCTCTGCTGACTGATAGCATCAGTAAACCTCACTATATTTAATTAAACCTCCACATGGGATCCCTTTTACTAATCACTAGATCAATGTCCTTTAGTGCTGGAGAAAAAAGAAAAAAAAATTGAGAAGGTAAGGAGGGTTTCTCTCACCTTCACATTTCACTTGCCTTTGGCATTTCAACAGACTTATACACACAGCTCACATATTTGATTGCTCCCCATGGATATTAGTCAATGAAAAAATTAGTAAAAGAAGTGACACTACCAAAATTTTCCTCTACAAGTATCAGCGGTGAAGACAGGAACAATCTCAATCTATTACCTGCTGCACCAACGCAGAAATCAAAACTGGCATGTTAATTTTATCAGCATTTTGTTGTTTTCTATTTAGTGCTTAAAGCATTTTCAAGAGTACTAGCACAGATTCATAGAGGTGGAAATCTTGAACAGCCAAGTTAGAGGTTAAGTCCTTTAAAATTACTCTAAAACTAAGCAATGGTTCAAGGCAGCAAGTGAAACTGCATTGCACAATGCCCAGTTTTAAGGACACTTTACATCAGGACACTAATAAAGTTGTGGCACATTCCTCACTTCCAAGCCTTACCGTGCTGCGCTGCAATTTCAGTATATATATGAAGCTGATAGTTCAGTACTCACTGCTCTACACAGAAGTGATAACTAGCTCTTCTTAGTACACAGCTTTCTACAGCAGGACCTTTTTAACTAGGTGATGATGGCAAAGTAGGACATCTGCTTATAAGCCAAGGATCTTGTCAAACTTCATTCCAATGGGAAGTTGGCAAAACATTACATAAGCCTTTTACTTTTTTTTTTTTAAATATATGCAGAGCTGTAAAGGAGTGGGAAGAAAACCTACAGATTTAATACTTCAGATAAAACATTTCTTAAATCTCTAGTCCCCTGATAGGTGCTAATTACCCATGTAAACACCCTAATAGCCTACCAAACTTAAAAAGAGAAAGAAGCCTTACTAACTCTGATTTTTAAGAATGACTAGGCTAGGTAACAAACAGCTAGATAAACAATGCCTCTTATAAAAAAATGGTAACTCCAAGGCGTCTAGCTTGCACAAAATACTTTTTTCCCTAACACATATTTACATATATATACACATACAGCTCTTACACAGCTCTACGGCAGTTCAAAGACAGGCCATTTGTCTGTCCACTTACACAAAGAATCTTATTATACCTTCTTCTTAATATAGAAGTCTCTTACACCACACTGAATCATTGACTGGTTTGAGCTGGAAGGGACCTTAAAGATCATCCAGTTCCAATCCCCTGCCATGGGCAGAGGTACCTTTCACTAGACCAGGCTGCTCAAATCCTCATCCAACCTGGCACTGAACACTTTCAGGGTTGGGTTTCTTTTTGCTGTATGATTAGGATGACTAGAACCAAGTCTGGCAAATAACATCTGTGTGTAACTTTTAGCAAGGCACACCCTACAACCAAACGTAAAGCAAAACCTAATGACTTACAAAATTTCTTCTGTCCTCCTACAGAAAACTGGAGACCTACACCTCAAGTTGTCTTAGCAGACTAAGCAAGACTGCTGGGTAGGACAGGAAGAAAGAGCTGGCATGCTGCTGGCAGTTGAGTCAGGCAGCAGTGGACCTGGGAAAGAGGAATCCTCCTCAACACGTCTGCGACAGTGAGAGCAATTGTGCCAGCTTTTCACAGCTCTGGCAGGTGTGAGGAAGACGGCAGTGGGCAGCCACAGCTCTCTTCAGTGCAGCCTGGGCTCTGCATCCTGGACTAGAGTCACCTGCCTTTTTCTGTCTTTGAGGATTTCTTAGGTAGAACTCATTAACTAATGGTGAAAATACAATGGTATAAATTGACCTCAGATCTGTATTATACCCTGATCTGGTGGGGTAAACTATTTTCTTTGGAATATACTTAACAGTAAAACAGATCCCAACTCCAAAATATACCCCAAGTTTGTAAATTCCCTCTTTTTATGCCTAATATAACTAGAAACATTTGCACAAGATGTTGTGGATGCTTATTTTACACTTTTTCTCCTACTTCCTGTTACTGTTTGCACAAATTAACATGACAGTATAAAAAGTAGGCGAAGAAATGCTTTCAATAGCAGGCTGCTCTGTCATCTATGCACTATTATTATTACTTGCTGCCTTTGATTTAATTTCTTATTATAATAGAAGCAAGGGTTTGTAAGGAGATGAGGATGCCTCTGCTAAGTGGACACAGACCTGTCATGGATTCTGGAATTCATTTTTAGCATTTTGCTTGGTCAAGGTTTACCTTAGTCTGGTTTTAATTTTGCACACACAGGCTGACATACAGAAGCCTAGTAGTGACCAACACCAGATGTTTCAGAATTAAGTGGGAAAAGCTGCCTCAAGCTTCTAATTACATCTTAAGTAAAGCATTGATGTTGGAAAAGGGATTTCTACCTAAAAACTGAAATTAAAATGACACAAGGAAGAAGATGGTGATGGTATTGTTGATTTTTAGTGTGGCTTGCGAGTAAAATTCTGAAAAGACAAAAGGAAGGACAAACAGGCTGGGTCAGAGTTAGCTAAAAGGAGGGAAAAAAGGAAATGCGAAGAGCAATCAGCAAATTACATAGTTTGTGCACACATTTGCTTTACTCCTGAGTAACAGAATTCATGAGTTTCAAGTGAAGCCACAATGAGAGCTTTGTAGGCGAGTTCCTGGAAGTCAGCTCATGTACAGGACTCGAAACTTATCTGAGAAGTCTGAATACAGCCACTACGCAGGGGTTAGTACAAAAACAGAGTTTGAGGGTACCCACAATATCTTGTTTCTGAATTTTGTGGAATCTGTGTGTTGCTGGTTGTACTTTTGAGTGACCTTTCTTGCATTCATTAACATCTTCCGAAGCACATAAAATCAAAGGTTTGAGATGTCTTCTGGACACTGCAGAATATGAGGGAATTTGGCTTATTATCCAAAGCAGTTTTATTTTAGTTATGTTAATACAAACACTAACATGATGTGCCTTATTTATATAAAATAGAATACAATTTTCCAGTTAAACAATGAATTTGAGTCACATTTTCAAAATTAAGGCACTAGGAATATTTTGCCCCATGGCAATTTGAAATATTTGGCAGAGGTCAAAAGTTCAAAATGCAAAAGATGTCAATTCATAGTCATAAAATACCCATTTGACAGTATTATTGCATATTTTTCTCTGTTTTGTACTATCATTCTGCTCACTACAGTAAGTGAAGGGATTTATTTTTCCTCTTATACCCTCTGGAATACAGTTGTTATTCAGCTAACTACTGGAATATGTTCTTTAAATAGTTGCCCAGAAGATAACCTGTAGACTAAAAGTCTGTGGAATCTGTTGCTCTACTTAGACAAATCAAACTGATCCTTAAAAAAGCAATAGGTAACACTATAGTAAGAAGTTATCTTAGCCTTAGTTCTTACTTTGCCAAGAGGAAAAATTGGTGAGTGAGTTGCATATGGTTCACGTAATTCTCAGTCCCTGATTCTAAAGGTAATCCAAAACCACTGTCATTTTCTAGTGATATTAAATTTTGCAGCCAAGTGCTTCATGACTGTAGTAGTCACAGTCAAAATGCTCCTATTCAGATAATCTCATAGTAAGTTCGACTTGTATCTTTTGAAGCTTTCCCTAGAGCAAGGGGTAGGGGAGCCACTGAGGATTTCTGCACTTCCAAGCAGAAGCCAGGTCAACAAAACCAATGCACTGAATTTTCTTGTCACTATGTGCAAGTAAGTGGGTCTTATTACCGTTTGCTCCTATCAGGTTTCTCTATTTGGTAAGAGCTGATCTTTCAAGGACAACTTAAATGATAAAAAGTCATGGGCACGGAAGTGGGTAAGCAGACTCATCAATCTAGACAGAATTTTTCACTGGCTTTTAAATACAAGAGCGCCAAAGTGCTTCCCAGCAACAGCTTCTTCCAAAAGAGAAGACAAAAAAATTTACCTTTTCTAAGATACAACTTACTTTCACATTAAGGTTGAATAATTAAATTAAACCCAAACTTCACAGGCTGCTTGCAATATAAATATGCCTGTCTACATTGCAAAAAACCCATAAATTATGCCACAGAGGGCACCTTATTGCATATGTAGGTATATTGCTTTGCACAGAAAGAATATATATTCAGCAACTAACAAGCTAGTACAGAAACAAGAGATCAGAGGTACGGCATGACCCCAGTATAGACTATCACACACATCAGGATAAGGCCAACACCCTCCATGTGGGAATGCTCTCAAGTCACCCACAATATAAGGGTCCCTCACCTAACCAACAAAGTTCCTTCCAGTGTTTTACACTAATGGGAAACAAGCATTTCTATGTAAGTCTCCAAAATGTAGAGCAAGAACAAACATCTTTTGAAATCAAAATATCCACTAACATTAGAGTATTCTACCACTTTTTATATGAAGGGATACATAAGTATCTCAATGACATCTATTTTTTAAAGTTGGATGTAGATCTATGGATTAGATTCAGAGTTTATCAAACTTTAACTGAAGTATCATCTCCAAAAAAGTAGGAACACTGTGGTGTATAAACAGGTAAGTAGTTTCTGCAAAGGTCCTGGTATTGAAATCTGTTGACTTCTTCCACCCAGATGCTGCCCCCAGAGGCAATGAAGGCCTCAGACATCACCTTTAATTCTGCTCAGTATTGCCTTCAGCTCACCTGAGAAATATGCAAATTATGAAGTGCCTCACAGTAGGCTCAAGATTTCTGTTGATTCAGGTAAAGGCAGACACACTCTTGGCTAATTGCCTTTCAAGTCACTGCCACACAGGCACCCTCCTCCTTTTAACAGCAGAAGTAACTGCTTCTGTACAACTGTACAAACGCCTCAGTCTTTAAACATATTAGGAATCCACCTAGCCTCTACCCCTTCTGCAATGTGGAAGTAAAACCAGCCTCTTTAGATGGGCATGAAAACTCAACCTGAAACCCAACTTGTGCCCAAAAAGGAAGAGTAAAAGAGAAGGGAGTAAAGTAGCTCTGCCCCTCAAATCACATACACCAACACTGAAAGCTTCTGCTGGAGTTAACTGGGCTGAATGTAGGTAGCTAGACACAGAGATTTACCTGTAACATAAACCAGCAATACTTACAGATGTATTTTCTAACTAAACAAATAAGTCTTTTATTTTGTTGAGGAGGTCCTCATTTTAGCTTGTGACAACTGAAATGTTCCAGATTTTCTTCAGCTAAGGACATTTTGGGCACAAATCCCTGAAAAATTACACATAAACTTTAATCTCACTACAAGGGTCTTTGGTGTTGTTCACAACCTACGATTCTATTTTCATGTCCTGGGAAGGCCAGAAAGGAAGAGTATCATTATCACCACCCACATCCGTATACTCTATTTTCACTTCTCCTCCCACCCCCAACTTGTTTTTTTTTTTTTTTTTTTTT
>NDXB01001448.1:49454-72649 GCA_002631895.1 Agapornis roseicollis
AAAAAAAAAAAAAAAAAAAAAACAAACAAAAACAAACAGGGGTCCCAAACATGAGCCCTAGAAGTCCAACAATTTATATCACCAAAGGACTTGTTTTAGCATTTCATTTTAAAGATTTGTAAGAAACAAGACACTAGCAACCTAGAAAACTAATTATTAGTAAGTTATACAATTATCGAGAAAGCAGAAAGCACACTGCATTGTTCAGACTATATACAACACTGCATTTTTGTAACCGAGGCATACAAGACAATTCCTTAGTTGTAACAATTCTAAGCTCACACCTAAAATGTTAAGAGCATTAAAGAAAAAACATGAGAAATTTTCTACAAATCATAATCTAAGTAAACCTAAACAGACTACAGAGGACTAACCATCTGCTATATAACATCTCAGTCTATTTCATTAACATTAGCAGAATGATTAAGTTACACTTGGAAAGAGAAAACAAGTCATGTATCTGATCAACAATAAGCCAAAGCATTTCAGTTTCTTTAAATCATAATTAACACTACATACTTTTATGGTTTTAGTTTGAAGTCTCAATCCATTCAGAGTATTGATAGCTTTCTCAGCATCCTTCGGATCCACGTAGTTCACAAAACCATAACCCAAGCTCTGTCCTGATTAAAGAGAAGAAAAACGCAAATGCTATGAAACAAATAACAGTGTTTTAACGCACATACAGACACACTCACCATATACTGTTTATATTAAAGACAGCATCTGCTCCAGATAGAGTGTCAAAGGCTCACAACACTGAATTTTTCCAACAAGGTTAGTGATTTTGTAATTAGCTTCCTTTGTTACCATGGACCACCCTATGTTGAACACAGAAATGGCTAAGGCAGTTTAATGAAAGGCTTAAAAATTGCTATGCAAAGCAGGTTCAGGAGTTTGTTGTGATCTGTCAAGAGACTAGCGGCAGTTCAGGAGCTTCAAGGGTAAGACAGCATCAAAAATCCACTACCTAATTTGGACCTTTAATTGAACATAGTGTAACAGCAAAATTCTGGACCAGTGCTTAAAACCAAGTGCACCTCAAATACACCACAGTAACATAATTTCAGCAAAATTTGTAGCTGAATTTCTGCAGATGTTACCCACAAGCTAAACAGACCCTGTCAGCAACAAGAAGTTGCTCATTGTGTTCCTATATTCAAAACAATTGGTACAAGTAACTGGTCATGAGGAAAATATCATCCAAAGATGAAACATTTTCAGGTTCTTTTAGTATTGGTAATTCAGATGATAGATGAATAAAATATTTTTAATTGTTTAGTAAAAAACCCACCACTACTGACACTCATAACTTTGTACAACCACAAGAGGACACCACCACCACAGCCTCCAAAGCTATCCCTATTCATCCCAGTCTCCTCCTCAAAACAGCACACAAGAACATAAATGAATTGGCTAAATGAAGCAACAAACCTGTCAATATTTGCAAGCTATTAATAAAACCATCCACCCAAACCCAAACAGAGCAACAAGGGCTGAGCAACATGCTCCAGACTACCCTACTCTGAGCAGATTTGGTCTACACAATCTCAGAAGTGCCTCCGACCTCAGCAATTTTGTGTTTCTTTAATAAACAATATGGAAATATGCAAAAGCATTTTTGTATTCGTTTACAGCTCTAGCTAGATATAGCTAAGTTCCTTAATTTAGAAGTGCCTTTTTCCTTATTAGTTTGATTATAGTACAGTAATTTCTGTACCTGTTATCTCCACCACTCTCACTGTCTGCAGAAACTCTTCCCAGCAGTGTCTCCAAAAAGGAGCAAGATAAAGAAGTGTCTTTTTGTGCATGGCTTTCATAGTCTTACATCCGAACACAGAAATGCTGATCTTTGGCATCAGTAATCTTCTAGGAATGAATCTATCTAAAACACAACCTTAAAAAATAGCAAAATCTCAAAAAAGAAAACTAGTTCATGTAAGATGTTTCAAATATACTACCCATAAATTCCAGAGTGAACACAAAAAGAAGTGCAGAAATTGTTTCTACTACCCCTCTGTTCACACAGCCTGTTTTGCACATTGCAACCACTCAGACCACTACAGGCAAAAAACATACCAGCTATTACAAAAGACACCATTCACTACAGGTTCTTCATGAGACAGTCTAGTTTTTAAACCTGATGAGTATTAGCAGCCTAGGCTATGAAGTTGCACAAAATCCAGTAATTTGTTCAGGACAAGCTTGAACTGGTTTCTACAGGTTTATTCTGCAATTTTGCAATTAAAAAAAAAGCTTTTACTCTAAGGCTAGTGGAACACTAAAGCAGGCCACCCATGGAGTTTGTGAAGTCTCTACTCCTGGATTCTGACTGTATCTGGTCCTGGCCAACCTGCTCAGGGAAAACGTGCTTGAGGAAGAGGCGTTGATTAAATTATGTCTCTTCTGCTCTCAGTGTTTTGTGAATGATTTGTTTTGTTTCGTTTGGACTACCATCCAAAATTCAAAGGTGTTCAGATCTGACATTCCAAAGGCCTTATGGCAGAACCTTTCCAAGACTGACATTCTGCCTAAAAATTAGCGATTCAGTAACACATTATCAAAAATTCAGAATCAAAAATCACTTTCTTCACAGAAAGTCCTAAGAAAGATGAATTTTGGTTCCCAGTAAGAAATACAAGTAATTGGGAATTGAACCTGATTTCTGGTAACAGGTACTCAAGGGACTGCTCTTCAGTATTCCAGCTCACGTTAAGAGAAGATTCTTGTTCGAGAAGTTTGCCAGCTCATATACAGATGGCTGAGTTTTAGAAAACCCAGACAAGCATTTTTCAAAATGAGGTAGAAGCAGTTATTTCTAACAACCCATCAGAAACTCCAATTATTGCAAAGTATATCTGACAGCTGGTGGTATTTCTCAACTGGTGGGGAAGTGCCAACTGGGTTACAAAAACTTGGAAGCTCAGTTTTTTCCAAGTGTTTTCCTGATGTATAGGACTTCAGTCAAAACTTATACTAGTACCACTGTAGCTGTAGAAACCACAGAAAAGTCCCACCTGATTGTGGATTTCAGATGGAGAGAGAGCAGCAGAGCAACAGCACACAAATTTTACTCAAGTAGAGACAACTGACCAGTGTTAAGTTCTCCTTCTGTGCAGCTTTCCCCCCCTCCCCCCTTCAAAGTCCAAACTTTCTGCTTTCAAGACAAAGTAGAAGTGAGATGCACTTGAAACAATTCAGCCAGCATTTACAGTACCTAAAAAGAAGGAACTTTATTTAGTAACGGTAATGGCTAATTAGTAGTGCCTGAAGCCAAGGTTTAAACTGAACACTAACAGGAAACTTCAGCATCTCTGCCTCTTCTACACAAAACTCCATGTTGTCTTGACAACAATCTCATGCAGAACACACACTTTTTTCCAAGTCTAGTAACAAAGTAGATCATGCCTGAGTCCTTGATGGGGTGATGGAAGAAAGAAGATAAACCTGTAGCTGTCTACAAGTTAAACTTCACATTCAAATGCATATTATTCATGGCTCCATATGGTCCTTGCCTCATCTCTGTTTTTCAAATTTGTGCTTAATAACACTACAGGTCTGAAAAACCTCTGAGAGCTCTCCAAGCTAGCTGTCCTGGTGCTCAAATATTACATGTTTCAGTATTATGAATATTCAGTTTAGCCTCTCCTAGATCTTCAAAATTATAGCCTACTCAATCTCAACACAAACAAGAGACTATCTGTGCACATCAGCTACTTATTCCATAATTCAGACCTATAAACAGTATTAAGTTTAGCTTATCCTAAAGAAAGAAGTGACTGCAAATTCTTTTTTTTGCAAGTTATTACTTGTGACAATAAACATTCGCCACCTTCAAGAGGAATAGCAATACTTCCTAAGTTACATGCTCAGTCTATCAGTTTTGCAGCTTCTCCTTAATAATTCTTGTGGCTACATCACAACACTGTTTAAGTCCATTTCTGTACACTTTCTACCAGGTTTTATGGTTGGAATGTTACACCATGTGGTATAGAATAAAACAACAACCAACTAAATGATTGGTAAAAAGAACTGACAAAATGATCTGAATGAATGAGGAAAAACAGTTTGACATCAATTCTGCTTCAACAAAACTGATAAAGAAAAAACAAAACCACCACCAAACGCAAAACAACAAACAGCAACAACAAAACCAGACCAACCAATAAAAAAAACCCACAAAAAAAAAAAACCAAACCAAACCAAACAAAACAAAAACCAACCAACCAAAAAAACCAGACACACAGAACTGCATCTCACAAGCCTGGTAAGACAGCAAAGGACTTAAAGTGAAGTTTTTGAAAGTTCGTAAACTACAGTTTGTATTTTACATAACCAATGCTTGCAACAAAGTCAAATTCAAGTGTAAGTGGCAGAAAATCCTAGGCATGCTTTATTTATCAGGTGGGTCACTACCAAATGTTCAGCCTCTAAGTATGTTTGCTATGAGAAAAACTGAAAAGCACTATGTTACTTACTCACTTTAATAGGTGAAATTTACATTTATGTTTCAAGTTTATGAGCTTCATAAACATCACCTGATCAGCATATACGATGACATAAATTAGAGTAATTTATCACATAATGCCAACTTACTTTTCAGCATTTTGGTTAATGTATAGAATGGACTATGAGAAGAGTGAGGCAAACAGTAATTTCAAACGATTTAATTCTAATGCACAGGCTCTAATAATAGTTACCAGAATAAGCATAACAAACTAGTTCTACACAGCTGTTTCACAAAAAAGCCTATTTAAAATACTGTGCACAGCTGCAAAAGCCTGCAGAAAATCCTCTGCTATATAATATTCATACAAAGTCCCAAATGGATGCTATCCACAGGAAGTAGCTATGGTTAGGAGCAAAGTTTGTTAATGTCTTTCTTAATGTTTTAAAGTAGCAGCAACATGCCTTAAAGCATAAAAAAAAACCCCTTTAATAGAATTCATGAAACAACAACATTATCCTTCTTCTGGCAACAAGAACATTCAACTTTCTGAATAGGAATAATCAGACTCTAGAACTCAAGTGAAAAGACTACTTGGTTATTTCCAGCAACTGCTCCAACATCTTCAAGTAGACAGATTAAAGCAGTCCTGTTGCAAGAACTGGGTTTTAGAAGTGAAAATCATGATGAAAACTTAGGCTGGACTACAGGAGATGTGTTAATAGTAAAGAAATCATTAAAAAAAAATAAAAATCAAGAAACTTAACTAGGGGTCCTCAGGCATCCCCCAGTTCAGTGATGAGAGACTAGCTAGTGGGACCTATCACATAAAACTACAGACTGCTCCAGAAAGGACATTAAGACATTATCAAGTCAGAGTGTAGAGCAGCAACATGTCACCTGTCTTCCTACTGGATGCTGTAGTCTAAAAGTTTCACTTGAGCTGTATTTAGTGTGAAAGTGGACTTCATCTCCCCATTTGAATAGGGAACTTGACATCACTTGCTTCTTGCAGTCTCTGCTGCCATTCTCAGCTGCACACAGCTTTCTCTTTGTAAGCAATTTAGAGATCATATATCCTGATTATAATGGGAGGCACAATCTTTCAACTACGTTCAAATAAAACATTTCCTTTGAAAAGCTGGTGGGGTCTCCTTGCTATTGTCTGTCTACTGGCTGACAATTTTTAGGGATGGACTGTTAGTGCTGATTACATGTCCATGGCATCAATCTATGCCTCAACTGGACTGAGGGCAGCACCCGTTAAAGACAAGTGCAGAATAACATAACATGGATTTTAAACTCCCTAGATAATTACCATCTCTTAGTTGCTTGCTCTTCCCAAATAATTTTTACCATGTCTAAGCTTCCTGTTTCTCTATGCAATCTGTAACTTATTTCCAAACAATAATTAAGCTACATTGGAACATATGAAAAACTGAAAGACATTACAAACTACATCATCTACCAAGGCTGCTTTCTTCTTTCCAGCAAACCTGATTCGAGATTCTACAATACACAGAAATTACATAAACAGCTGAACCAGGCCATTTAGCCCAACCACACCAGGCCAACACAGTTAAGACATTTTACAGTCTCTTCTCTCAACCTCCCTGGGAAGTAGAATGGCCAGCAACTTCTCTTGCAAGAAAAAAAGTACACTCACCAACATTCGTTTTCCTCCTTTCTCTGTTTGGAAGCAGCTAGAGCAGCCACAGGTTATTAAAGCCTTAATATACCTGCCAAATAACAGCTGTTTTGCTCCATGCTGCACTTCCAAAAAGGAATGAAAGGACAAGAGCCTTTATATCAGACAGTTTCCTTGAAGGCCAAGTTAAAGAGATCCTCTCCCTTGGGCTATTACAGCCACAGATCTAGAAAACAGTTGGCAGTAAGCAAACAAGTGGGACTATCATGTAACAAGAGAAAAACTTTAAACAGAGTGATACACATGAGTATCTTTGTGTAGCTGCTCTGGCCAAAGGATGATAGTCTATTTTATAACAGACATTGAAGTGTAGAACTGCTGTAAAATGACTGTTACATTTTCAACCTACTAGCTACTACCAAAGTTTCAGAAGAAGTACTCCCTGAAACCTGCACGCACTGAAGAACCAAGAATAAATGGTATTTCAGACAAGTGCAAATAGCAGCTGATAAGGTTCTCTACAGACAAACATGAGCACCCTCATGTTCAAAAGCTCTTGTCCTTCAACCATCCTACTGCCTCTCGGACAACACAGCAAGGATGCATACAGCCTTTGTCAGGGCAATCCCAAGCACAAATACAGGCTGTGTGATTAATGGATCAGAAGCAGCCCTGAAGAGAAAGACGTGGGTGTTGACAGACAAGTAGCTCAACATCACCAACATGTGGCTCAAAACCAACAATATGCTACATCAACAGGAGTATGATCAGCAGGTTGAAGGAAGTAATTCTCCCCACCTCTACTCTGTTCTTGTGAGACCCCACCTGGAAAGCTGCATCCAGCTCTGGGGCCCCCAACATAAGAGAGACATGGAGCTGTTGGGACAAGTCTAGAGGAGCCCATGAAAATTATCTGAGGGCTGGAGCTCCTCTGCTATGGAGAAAGGCTGAGAGAGCTGGGCTATTTCAGCCTGGGGAAAAGAAGGTCCAGGGGAGACCTTGTTGCAGCCTTCCAGTGTCTAAACAAAAAATGGGAGGGGGACTTTTTACTAGGGCATATACTGATAGGACAAAAGGGAATGGCCTTAAGTCAAAAGAAGGCAGATTTAGATTAAACATCAGGAAGAAGTTCTTTACTGTGAGGGTACTAATACAATGGCACAAGGTTGCCCAGAGAAGTTGTGACTGCCCCATCCCTGGCAGTGTTTAAGACCAGGTTAGATGATACTTTGAGCAATCTGATCTAGTGGAAGATGTCACACCCCCAGTGGCAGAGAGTTTGGAACCAGATGATCTTTTAAGGTCCCGTCCAACCTAAACTATTTTATGATTATAACAAAGTTCAGTTACTTGAACTGTGCAATCCTGTTAACGGGAGCTTGAAAAGTAGACCACTACAAACTGTAATTTAACAGATGTTAAGTAAGTCCTCTAAAAAGCTACTTCTGAAATACTGTGAGAGCTATATCACACAGGAAAAGTCCCTGTGAGGTTATGAACGCAGTGACCTCAAGCGCTGCATTTCACCACTCCTGAAAGAACATACATTGTTTTCTGTGTAACATCATGATTAGAAAGCATCTGATTAGTACATTAGTTATATTTTATGACTGATTAAAGCATCTTGGTAACTTATTAGGGATTTTCTACATATTTTTTTGGGTAGAAACGTTAAGCCTAACCCCAGAAATTTCTGGCCAATATCAAGTCTACTATCTTCTGCTCTTGAAGTCTCCTGAAGTTTTGAAGTCAGTTGTCTTGTGAACCTATATCCTCATGCTTCTCCTCTCTGAATCGTTATGGCTGAAGGAAATTTTCCTACATACATGATTGTGAAATACCCACCTTTCCAAAGTCCAGAGCCAATATTGTATAACTACTTTTGATTGAGCACACAGCTGCTATTTTTTCAGCACTACTCCATGAGTATACAATGGTATTACTGCTGAATAACCAAGACATGCTGAAACAGCAGCAACTTCAGAAGAGATTCTACTTGCTGCGTTTCTTCCTGGGGATAACTCCTTGCAGTCTTTCCACATGCTCTCCCCTACAGCCGTGAACCACAACACTGGCCTACAAACAGTGCAGCAAGATGCCTGTGAAAGCTTGGCACACCCACCACACGAGGGAGTCCTTGGCTGCTGTTTTCATCAGAGCTATGGAATACCCAATACAAGGGCTGAGCAAGCTATTCTTCCAAAGCGGTTCCTGATTAAACTACCAGAGTACCCAGCTAATCCTGCATCTTGTTTGGAATTCTTAAACATTCCTGTAAGGCCTGATTCTCTTCCATGTGGTCAGCGATTTCAGGCAGTCACTTTTTTCTTGGGGGGAGGGAGAGATAGTGCCAAGCAAGTATTACAGGCAGCTGCGGTCTCAATCTTTTCAGAATGTACTCAAGTTCTTACAAGGTAAGACCGAATTACTTCTATGAAACTAGCTCATTAAGGAGCAAGTAGGGCTAAGTTTGTAAGTTCCACTTTTCTTTTTCCGCTTACCTCCTTAACAGGTAAAAGTAATATAAGAAAAGTAGCCCCACTGAGTGCTATCAGTGCCAATTCTTAGAAGAAAAAAGAACCCAAACCTATCACTCAATTTCAAATTATCAGCCTGATAGGCAGGTTAAATAAAGAGCAAAACACCCCAGAAGAATACTTGCATTTGGTTAATAACACATCTGAAAACTAATTTGTATCACTAAGCTATAAAACTAGTTTCATGGTCTAGTACAAAAAATTTACCACAAGCACACACTAAACATTCATTGGAAAATTAGAAGTCTCAATAGCAAATAACACATTCGCATGTTCTACAGAGAGCAATCAAAAACTGCGAAGGAGGAGGCATTAAAAAAAAAATAAAGGCAGTATTTTCTACAATACAGTCATTGATAATGCTATAGTGACATTTCAGGCTATTTCAACTTCTGCAAAGAGATTTTACTGCAAAATAATAAAGGAATATAGCCAGCAAGACCTACAGTATCCCACAAGTTCTAAAAATGCTTATCTTCCAAAAAAATTATACCATTTGCATCAATATATATGACAGTAAAGAACATACTTAACAGGTTAAGTAATGAAGTCTAGCGGCTGAAACTTAATGTCTGTAGTCTGCAGAAAAAAAAAAAAAAGTATGAAATCTAGCGGACTGAGGACCTTATTTTTTATAGCTTAATTTCAGCTACATAAATTGCCTTCAGCGCTTTGCTCCTTGAATATCTGTCAGCCAGTTCCTGATCTAAAGATGAGTCTGAACTATTTACAATAAGCTAAGAATAACTTTATTTAAAGCTGTATGCTTATGTTTAATTGTTAAAGATCTACTAAAGTATGGTAAGAACAAGTCTGCTTCCCATCTCTGCAGAGAGGACCAAATCAACTTCACAGCAAGCTGAGGTTAGGCTTTATTCTGACTTTCATTATCCTTAAGCTGCACACTGGTGGAAAAATACAGTTAAAATAAACATACATGACAATATTACAAGCCTATATACAAAAGCTTTTATTTGAATTTATCTCAGGGACCCATGTAATTTCACATAGTCAGAGTGGAGATGGATTCTCTGATCAGCACACAAAAGCAGAAGTGGCACCACATAAAAGGTACATACATTTACAAGAGCAAAAGTAACGTGGCATTTACTTACGGACAAGACAGGAAGTTGAACACAGTTTTGCCTGTTACGGCCTCTCATGTTCAAATGTAACTAGTGACAACCATGAGCTGCTTAAAATAATGACAGACCTAGAGCAAATGCCTTCTTACAGATTAGCTTTTCGTATTAGACCTAGAAGCTACTTACTACACTAAGGTGGAAGTATACCATGAAGTTGCTTAATCAGTTACTTTTTTTGAAAGATGCTGTCCTGGCTTCAGCTGTAACAGTTATTTTTCTCCTTCCCAGTAGCTGGTGCAGTGCTGTGTTTCAGCTTTAGTCTGAGGACAGTGTTGACAGCATGTAGATTTTTAGTTATTGCTCAGTAGTGTTTACCCTGAATCAGCGACTTTTTAGTCTCTCATGCCCTGCTAATGAGGAGAGGCACAAGAAACTGGAAGGAAGAAGAGACAGGACACGAGACCTACACTAGCCAAAGGGGTATTCCATACCATCGCACACCATGCCCAGTATATAAACTAGGGGGAGTCACCCAGAAGGGCACACCACTGCTCAGGTAAGGCTGTGTATCAGTCACCAGATGGTGAGTAATGGCACTGTGCATCACTACTGTTTATTGTTTTGATTTTGCTTGTGGTTTTTTTCCCCCTCCCCCTTTTCCTTCTTAATTTTATATTCTCTCCCCTTATTATTTCCTTTATCATTATTATTATTAGCGGTAATAGTAGTAGTTTTGTTTATTGTTNATCACTACTGTTTATTGTTTTGATTTTGCTTGTGGTTTTTTTCCCCCTCCCCCTTTTCCTTCTAAATTTTATATTCTCTCCCCTTATTATTATTATTATTAGCGGTAATAGTAGTAGTTTTGTATTATGCTTTAGTTATTGTTCTGTTCTCATCTCAACCCATGGGGTTTACATTCTTCCAATTCTTCCCATCCTGCCCAGAGCAGGGCAGGGGNTTTTTTCCCCCTCCCCCTTTTCCTTCTTAATTTTATATTCTCTCCCCTTATTATTTCCTTTATCATTATTATTATTAGCGGTAATAGTAGTAGTTTTGTATTATGCTTTAGTTATTGTTCTGTTCTCATCTCAAACCATGGGGTTTACATTCTGCCAATTCTTCCCATCCTGCCCAGAGCAGGGCAGGGGAATGAGGAGTGAACAGCTACATGGTGCTGAGTTACCAGCTGGGGTTAAGCCACAACAGCTGCCTTTTTATCCTTCAATTTTTTCACACTTTTAGTAGTAACATGTTCCGTACAGCTGAGAAGTTTAGTCTTTTGGCATTGATCTGTTCCTCATCAAGAATACAGCCAGCAGTGTTAAATGATCTGCCCAATTGTACCACCTAGTCACCTTAAATAAATAGCAGATAGATAACACATGTTGTTCTACTGCTGGGGCATTTTGAAACCTGCAGTAATTTGAGCATCCAAGTAAAAAACTAGCAGAACACTCGAGCAAAAACACTTTTCCCAAACTCCACTTTAAAACATTATCTGCCACTTCATATCTCACAGTTTTGAAAGACATCCTGAAATGTGGCATAATCAGAAATTTGAATGTGCCCCTCAGGCACGTTCTGCAAAAGTTACGTTGCTGTGCTGCTTTCCGTTACAGGGGTTTCTCCCTCCCCCAATCCCAGCTCAGTCTTTACTAATGATGGAAAAACAGTAACAAAATGATAAACTGTTGTTAGAAGATAAATCCTTTCCCTAACATGAGTGTTCCCTGTCAACTGAAAAAATATGTCCTTGCTAGTATGTCAAAGGGGAATATTGTTCTTTCAAGTTTTAACTAACTCCTGCATTTAGGGAACAGTAACAAGTACTAATCTGCAATACTGATGAGTAGAAAGCAAGCTATTTCTCATTTTAGTTGGTAAATACACAGGAAAATGATACACTTGAGAAAAGCTGTCACTCATTACTTGAAACTGAAATCTGTCTCCACAAACTAATTCTTGTAGGAATACAGCAAAATTCTATAAAAAGGTGTGTGTGTGGGAATTAATCAATGCATCTTGCTGCTACAGATGTAAGACTTCATAACCTTTGTGCAGCAACACTAGGCTTCAAATGCATTTCAAGAAGGACTGAAAGCTGGGGCTTAAACCACATACAATAGGAAGTACCAGAGTGACCAAAAGAAGCAAATTTTATATTCAATAGCTCCAGAAACTCAGAAGACAGGGAAGAACACAGACCACAAGCTGCCTCCTGTCTTAGTCAAACATCTCCTAGCATGCATTATTTTCCACTAGAAGTAACACTTACTCTAATGGCTGGCCATCACTAGGACATAACAGCAATATTACCTACAAAAACATATGAAAGAATAAGCAGTGGTAAGACAAGCCACACAAGCATCAGGACTCAAGGTGGAAGCATTATCTTCTGCAAGAGTACTACCTCTGGTAAAAGCACACAAGATACCCTTCATCACTAGAGAACCACTGCCAATTTATAAGATCCAACACTTTTGCAGGCTTCTTATAAATTACTGCAATGACTGTTTTATCTGCAGAAAAGTTCAAGAAAATGTATACTGCATTAATACCCATCAAAAAGCACAGTGCCTGCTGAAAAGCAGAGCGATTCAATGATGATGTTCTGATTCTCTATACTGAGAGGTCCCTTATGCTTAGCCTTATGAAGAGTTCCAGTTTTAAAAACATCAAGTTCTCGCATAAGCTGTATATTGACATCAGCTCATTAATTCAGGTTAATATATGGATAAATGAACTGTTTAACCATTTTAAAAATAGCTTGTTTCTACAGCGTCAGTAGTAAAAACTAACTACGCAACTTAACTGAATCACTGGAACAGACTGCATATTTAGCCAAGCACACTTTTTTCTGTCATATTTGTGAAACCAAAGCCTATGAACTTCTGAAAGGTCAAAGCAGTGTTGTGACTGCAAGAGAGTGAAAAACCAAATGGAAGTGCAAAGACAACCAAATGTTATATTGAGTAACATAGGATGAGAGAGTTCCTTCATCTCCACCTGTCTGCATGACTCATGACCAATGCAAGGTGCAATAAATTATGCCGTTTACTATGAAAAAGCACAGTAAATGCTGCTAGGTCCTTCTCAGTAACACTAAACAGCAACATGTAGAACCAAAGAATAGTAACTACAGAATACAATAGTAACAGAGTTAAGACAAGTCTGTATTAAAAGTGCTCTGGAGCCACACAAGGCTTGTTTGAAAATGTAACTCCATCATTTTTCCTGCAGTCCAGACAACAGGGCAGTATTCCAACCAGCAGCTAGAGTAGTCCAGTACTCTACTGTTCTATTTTTTCTACAAGCATACAAAGTTCAAAATTACTTTATAAACTTTGTGCTATGCCACACTGAATCCTTAGGCCACATCAGAG
Organism: Agapornis roseicollis; assembly: GCA_002631895.1. NCBI lineage: Eukaryota > Metazoa > Chordata > Aves > Psittaciformes > Psittacidae > Agapornis > Agapornis roseicollis. The sequence goes on from NDXB01001448.1 coordinate 62,558, forward strand.
ACTGCTTTGTAACAGCTGCAGAGTATCAAACATGGACTACCTTGAACATTAAAAACCTGATGTTAAGAACAACACTCCCCCTCACACCCACCCCCAGAAAAATCTATGCTTAAAAGTCTTAAGCAAGGTGCTCCAGAGAAGAGATCAAACTGACCATGTAATAAAATATAAATTTACCTCTAATCCCATTCAGTTTTTATTCTTAATTTCACATTTTAATCAAGCTCTGCACAAGGCATCCATCCTACTGGCAAAGTACAGTTTAGGCAACACCTTCTGTCCACATCCCTGCCCAGATCATAAACTGTCAGGCTGCCAGAACTCATTCTCTACCTCAGCTCACCACTAAGTGGCAGCTAGCAAGAGCCCCTGCCTCTCACACTCAGCACACCACAAAAGAGCTTCAGCTAGCTCTTACTTTACCTGCCAAAATACTCTACTCTCTCACACTGACAGCACACAAAACCTTGCAGTAATTTATGAAGCATAAGAGTGGAAACAAGAAATAGAACTGCAAACATTAAGCACACTGGGAGTAAGGGCTGAGAATAAAAAAGGCATGAGGTCTTTGCTCTTGACAGACACCAACAGGAGCTAGGAGTCTGTGTACTGGTACAACAGAAGTGAGGAAAAGCACAGAAGTTAATAAATTTCACATGTTCTAGATGCAAGAAGACAGTCAGACAAGATATTTTCTGCTGCTTCAGACACACAGTATCTTTTTCCCTTGATTACCATAAGACTGCTATAAAACAGCAAGCATATCACAGAATATGAGGTATCAGTAAAACAGTGTTTCACCCACACTTTGCTGAGAGAAGACCTGCTGCACAGAAAGTAAAAAGGGCTAGAGCACCTCCCATACAAAGACAGGATAAGAAAGTTGGGCTTTTCAGAAGAGAAGGCTGTGTGGAGACCTCACAGTAACCTTCCAGTACACAAAGGGGGCTTAAAAGGATGCTGGAGAGGGACTCTTTATTCAGGTACTGCAGCTGAGCTATGAGGCTCAAACTTAAACAGTGGAAATTTAGGTTAGATCTAAAGAGGAAGTTCTTTACTGTGAGAGTGGTGAGGCCCTGGAACAGGTTGCCCAAAGAAGCTGTGGCTGCCCCACCCCTGAGAAGGTTTGAGAGTGAGCTGCAGGAGCCTTTGAGCAACCTGGTCTAGTGTGATGCATCCCTGACAAGAGCAGGAGATTGGAACTGGATGATCTTAAGGTCCTTTTCAACCCAAACCTTTCCGTGATTTTATGATCCCACAGCCTCAGTTGTTTGGGCAGACTACAGTACAACATTGTCACCAAGTGTTTGCTCAGACTCTACACTAGAGCAGAGTACTCAGTAACTAGGGAACTATCATCAGTCCATCCTAGCATTGCACTGACTATGCATATAGACTGCATACACTGAATTATGACTAGTGCTACTAGAACTATTACAGGTGTTAACAACAGGTTCTCTTTTAAGAGAACTGGAGGATTTTACAAGCACATGATTATCCTAACCAGAAAAAAGTACAGGAGCTCTGAAGACAAGAAAACTAAGAAATGTTCTGAAATGTGAGGCTGAATTAAGAGTTTGTTTAGCTAAAACTCTGCAAGCACTCCTGGGTAAATGACAGAAGCAAATACCTGAAATCATGAAGATTATACCACAAAGGAAAAAAAAAAAACCAACTCAGGCGTTTCTCTTCCACATGTAAAACTGAATTTGCACTTAACACAGTGGGCATTAAGAACTCCTGTCTTTTTTTTTTAAGGGTACCACATTCATTGCTATTTTCACTTGTACCTATAATTGTCGTTTACCTATATGCCATTTTTACCTACATTTCAGGAAATTAGGTCTAGAAAATGCATACTAAGCCTTAGTAAGGTACATCTTCATTTTTAAGTAGCCTGTCGACAGCTGCTAAATCCATCTGCCTTGCATTAGCAGAAAGGCTGTGCTTTTTAAGTGCCTGAACAGGGCCACCTTGATAGTTAGACTTCATACCATTTTACCTTCCCTTATATTTAAAAATTAAGCTAAAGAAAGCCCTTAAACTAAACCATTATCTAGAGCAGCTGATAATAATTCAGTTATGATGCATCGAGAACAGGATCTCACACCTACTGTATGAATATAATTAGTTCATGTGGCAGCTTTGTACCTTGTGTTTACATACATCTCCATTAGACAAAAGAATGTAAGAGTTAGACTCCAGAATACCTGAACACAACAACTCATTCCAGACAGATTCTTTGGTTAGGAAGCAAAGGTACGTGACATTCATGCCCCTGCATCTCAGATGCTGCTCTCCTCAACAGGATTCTCACATAAAGACATTTTTGCTCAGCACCCTTTAAAAACTTCATTAGTATCAAGGTTTAATTTCTCTGCCATCAGTAGAAGAACGGAACAGCAATCAGCTATTTTAAGTCTTGCTGAGAACACTTTCAGTGTTTTTCCATTAGATGAGCAAGTAAACTTCATTTACTTATGTTACCTTAACAGCAGGTTGTGCCCATGAAATGCATACTTGGGTATAGCCAGCAGGAACCTTCTGCAGTTCAGATCTCTACCTTAACTACTTCACAATTAAACTTTAGTAAAAATCAGTACAGGACACAAACTTTGTTGACAATACAGTGCAAGAATTACTTTAACATATTCCACACCACGGAAAAAAGCATTACTGAAACTACTAGAACAGCCTTTTAAGAAACAGGGCTTCAGACTCCAATCATGAAATCAGTAAGTAAACTCCAAGATGCCTCCCTTCCCTCCAATACATTTTCCAGGCAGGGAGGTCCTCAAATTCAACTCATCTCAACCCTGAAGTATGCAGACAGCTTCAAGAAGCTGTGACACTGCTATAACAAAGTCTTCAATGTACTCCAGTGTTGCAGATATGACTAGAAACTGAATATTAACTAGTAGGGTGGAAGGTAATTTGGTCCAAATCCACAGGATGCTCTGACAAGTATTTGGGTCAAGATAGCAGTAGTCATCCTTGATCCCTTTGAGTTCCAACAAATGGCATTGGTGACCCAGTATACAGCAGGCTTCTTTAAGTCTTAAAATTTCCTAGTGGATCACATCAGTGGGGTAAGGTCTGGAATTATTGATACTGCCAACATTGACAGATAAGTTAGAATTTCTTTTTCAAGGCTTTGAGCAATCTGATCAAGTGAAAGCTGTTCCTGCCCATGGCAGATGAGCTTCAAAGGTACCCTCTAGCCCAAACCATTCTATGGTACATTAAAAACATTCTTCACTGCTGAGTAATGGCTCACCTACGTGTTTTGTTTCACTTATCAGTGAAGATACTACCAGATTTCTTAGTGTTTCTACACTGGAGCCATCCTACCTGTCTGGTAAACAGCTCTAAGTTCCAGGACGTCACAAATGAAGTCAAAGGAAGACTTATGCTTTGCCCCTTACCAATTTTTCTTTGCAGTTTAGCCTTTATGAAAGCGCATTTCAGCGTTCACTGAAAAGTTCAGGGGAGTGTAGAGGTATTACCAGGTACCTAATCTAATACTCATGAGATTTCACTTAACCAATAATTACTGTTTAAACAGGAATTAAACCAATATAATTATGCAGTTCATGCTATATCTTACTTCACAGAAACTTAGTAACAATCCCTGTTCTGATTTGTAGAAACAAAAGGAGAAATTTGCTTCTCAAGAACTCCCTGTAGAAAACCTGAAAATGAGTAAGAACAAGACTGGAACCAGAACATTCTCTCTCCAGCATCCACAAAACACTAGGTAATCTTGCTCCAAACTACTTAAATCAGAAGTAACAAGGTAGTTATAAGGTCAGACAATACATTTCTCATTTATATTAAAACCTTTTGGAACAAGGCTGAGGCAGTGTTTTTGCTGGCAGCTGAATGTATGCCCCAAAGATGAGGGGCTGCTCTCTGATAGTACGAACACCAATTCTATCTCCACTCCAACACTGGTTGTCCTCTTCCACTAAGAGCACAATTAGAAGTCAGGATTTCTCTTACGTACCACTTTATGCTATACAGAAGACATCACACCTTCAAACAGGAGTTCTTCCATTGTCTTGCTTAATTTTATTCCCAGGCAAGGAGTCTTTAGTCACTAAGCAGGAGCAATGTGAGCTTCTAGCATGCAAAACATCAAAACTATCATGTATAGATGCAGGCAATTTGCACATCCATCATTGAGAACTTGAGGCACTCTTCTGTGTATCTGCAGCAGTCTCTTAACTGGAAGAAGCATGCAATCCTTTATATAAGGAATGCTAAACATATTAACCCAGATCTGCAAGACAGATAAAGGCTCTGAATAGCCATCCCACTAAATGATGAAGCATGAGTTACCTCTTAGCTGTTTCCTGACCTTTTGTTCTCAGAAAGCAAACAGAAGACCTTTTGTTTAAAAGCACAGAGGTCATTACCTAAAGAGAAGGCAGACCTTTTTCTGCATCAACCAGCCTTCAGCTGAAGACAGCAAGATGTGGCATCAGCGAGTCTAGTTTCCCTGGTGCCCCAAAATACATTCAGTACTGTTCACATTCAGTGAAAGAGCACAGATTACTGAGACATGAAGTTTGGTAGAGCCCAAAGGAGCAAAATCAGTGTTTTCAGTGGCCAAGGATACCATGCTGAAGCACAGTACTTCACAGATTTAACCACTCCAGTACTTAACAGCTTAAAGCAAGCCACCTGCTACAGGAAAAAGTGCTGGTCATTCAGATTGAAAGGGTAGGCAAAGCAGCCTTCCTTTGTAAGCATGGAAGTCAGCCAGCGACTACTCAATAAGGAGGGCCAAAGGAACAGTGTTGGGCTTTAAGCAGCCTCTTAGTTTGACTCATTTTGTGCCCCTAAATGGTCTCTACATCTGGGAGAGGAAGTTGTCACAATCACTAACTGAAACGAGGAACTGCCATGAAGCATGGCATAGTGAATTCATCAAAACAAACATACACATTTTGGCCACCATCTTTCGTTAAGTCTCGCTCTTCAGGCAGAATGCCCTTGTTTTGTGGGGAAATTCACTCTCAAGTTAACAAACCATGAGTACACTAGTCAGTAGAAAAGATCAAGATTTAAAAAATCCCATTCTTGCAGTCTCAGAAGTACAGCATCACTTTTCTATGCCCCCGTATGGGCATCTACCTTTCTCTTTAGTTTCTACTTTGTAAGGTATCTGAAGTCAAGCGTAACTAACTGACGGTGTATAGGGCTGAACTGCAAGAAGAAATAGGGCATGAGAAACCACCTTGTGACTGGGAACACACAAGTGCAGTCTGACAACAAAACTGTTTTAGAGGACAGTAGCCAAGACCTATAATCAGGAGTGACCAATGACAAAAGCATCCCTTTATATGTAACAGGTTATTCTCACACCACACACAAGTAAATAACTTAGATATGATCTCACATGCTGCCTCCATCATGCAGAGAATGACAGATGTCCATTACTTAGTGTCCTATCAGTATTTTCTTTAACAGGTTTGAACACTGGTAATTAAAGTAGTTTTTTATTATTCAGAAAAGTACAGGCTCTGGCTAAAGTCAGTCTCACTGTGCAGCAAACCACATGGTCAAACTTAGGAGGTGAGATTTCTAATTTATGTCCCCTGCTCATTCTCAGCAGGTACATATGCAGACAAAATAAGCACCTGGGAAATATTTCCCTTGGTATCTTTTTGCTGCTAGATTTTTGCTTACACATCATCCTCATAGTGATGACACAGCATTTGAACAAATGTAGGAAAAAGTGTCATAAGTTTCCTGCCATGCTAGAGGAGCAGATAAATAATCATCAGGACTAGAGAAGAAAGTGTGTTCTGCATGCCAAAGACAGGTCCTAGGGTGGGTACCAGACCTGCCTGAAGGATTTTAGGCCTTGTCCTTCACTATTAATGTATACAGCTGGGAAAACACATCTCTCCAGCACACCTCAAGCCATCAACATAAACGCATCAAGTGTAGTAGAGGCTGATGTAACACAACTTGTGGCCTTTCCACTTCCCACTGCTGCTACCTGGGGAACACCCAAGTCACAAAGTTTATTTAGCATGAGCAAAACACCCATGTTCTGATAGTACTTTTTGGTAATAGGGAACACTGACCCCTAAATCCTAAAACCAAAGCGTAGAAGAACATGCAGCCTCAAAGAGGTGTAGTCTGAACACAAAGAAGCTAACCAGCATATTCAGGTGTTGCAATCAAGAACCCAAGCTAAAAGTGTGCTCTTGAAAGCTGAATATTTGAAGACTCTGGGGCAAAGGGGGGAGAACGCCAGGAAATCAAGTACTGAAGTCAGTATTTCTGAACAAACCCAATAAAATGTTGACACAACTGGTACATGCTTTTTAAGAAGGCTTAGAGTTGAAAAATGGAGATGAGAAATTGAAATTCGCCAATCATCTTTTTATTCTTGTTTTAAAGCGCTGGCATCCATCTGGTATTTCTTTCAAAGGTAAAAAACCGGTCTAATACAGTCAACCTGTACATACCAGCTATTGCTAAAATACTAACACATCATAATGCAGTTCATACTTACACTATATTGATTCAAGCATGCATCCTCAAGAAAGTGGCTGAAGTGCTGCATTACAAAAGCAGCTTCACCTACGAAGTAAGGTAGTCTGCCTTCTTCACAGATACAAGTTTAATTACCTACCTCCATGCAAAAGAAATTTTTGCATCAACTAGGACTAAGGAAAGAGTTACTCCAAATCTTTTCTTCAAAGACTGTAAAGCTCGTAAGAGTTAAATACCCTGTTAGCATTTACAGTATTCAAACCTGATTAACTGCAAACACACTTAATTTTGGGGTGTAGAATCCAGATAATGAACCTAAGCTCCTTCTGACTTCAACACCAGCATTTTCTTCTGCCTTTATTCCAAGATTCAAGTGCAAAACATCATTTGACAGCTCAGAGCTTAGAAAATGAAGATACAGAAAATTCCAAAATGAACATACCTGTTATTTTGTCCCTGACAAGCTTGCAGGATTCTATCTCACCAATACTGCCAAAGAGACTCTTGAGTTCCTCTTGTGACATGTTTTGTGGAAGATAGTTGACTATTAAATTGGTCTTGCTGTCTTCTGCACTTCCAGAATCAACTGGTGATGAGCAGTTGTTTATGGTGGTTGAACCATGGGTTGTGTTATTGCAAGTTGGTCCATTAGACATTTGTGTTTCCATGGCAGCAATTACCTGCTGAAAAGCAGAAAACAAGAACCATCAAATTTCATATTTCACCATCTATCAGGAAAGTTCAGACAAGAATCTGCAGTACCTGTCACTAGGCAAGGCCATATTCTGTCTCTATAATGCAAAAGGCTCTACTAATACAGATGGATTTTTAACTGTAAGGCAAAGCAATACTTCAAAAAGCTTACAGGCAAATAAAGTTGCCATAAAATTTTCTAGGATCCCTCTTAATGAAGTCACCAGTCAAAACTTAGTTTCCATCGACCCGCATTCCCTACATTTAGTGGCATCACAGCCTTTCTAGTTACCAAGCAGAACTGGCCTGTTGCAAGGGTAAACAGTTTTATTAACTTACAACTAATAACTGAAATAATATTAAATATAGCTTTTAAAGTTACAGTATTTGGTTATTTTCATGAAGAGGTGGGAGTTAACTGTATCCTGAGCCTATTTCTCATAAGCAATAGCAGAATGCAAAAGCAGAAAGATTAGCAATCGAAAGAGTGATATATGAATGCGCTGGGACAGAAAACAAACTCCTCCTTCTGTCACCAAAGGCTGTAATTAGGTTTCTAAACACTTTTGGTTAAACTGACAATCCCTGGTTCTCCCTTCTTCCCTCCCTCTGCACCCTGACAAAAGTTAAAAATGTCATACTTTAACTTGATCTACTTTTATACATCAAAATATGAGAGTGATCACCACTCTAGGGACTACTATGTTTTACCCCAGGGTAACTGACTGTATGACTGGCAGATACAGCAGCAATCACTTGAAAAACTTAGGATTTGCCCACAATCTACTACAGTCAGTCACTGAATGGTATCTGTTGATAATTACATGAATTTAAGCAGACTAATACCCAAGCCTTGTTCAGCCTACCTACCCTGTCTGAGACCAACCACGCAAGACAACATCCAACAGGAAAGTCTATAAATTAACTTTCCAGTAATAAACTTCTCAACACAGAAGCAAGACCCAGCAAGAAGTTCACTAAAAATACTCAGCAGTCACTGAAATTAAACCTCATACTGAAATTTCTAGGAGGGCTTCTCACACAAAGGCTACTATAATATCACAGTGTAATGTCAAGGACCTCTGGAGATTATCTAAATGTCCTGTTCAAAGCAGCATATCCTGATGAGGTCAACTGTACTCAAGGAACATAAATTTGTTTCCTAAAAATATATGAGAAGCTAAATTGACTGTCTTTAAACTACAGTTCAGACATTCCTGGGAACACACTTATATGTTTTGCATATAGAAGTATTTTTCAAGATGTTACTTCAGCACAACACAAGAAAGGGAAGATGTATCTATTAAGAACATTTAATATAAAAATCTGATCTAGTTTTCCTGAGGAGCTAGGAACTGGAACAACAGTTCCTCTGTGACGAACTCCAAGTGGTAACCTGCTTCTGGCATTGATAAAACAAGTCTGAGAAGATGAGAAAGTAGATGATCCTAATTAAGATAAAATTACTTTTCAAAACACTAGTATATCTGGCAGAGCTAGCAGCCACAAATGCTATGCCCTGACTGAGGCTCTCTAGAATTGCTTTTTACGCCCTCTCTCTCTTTCTCTCAAATTTGAAGTGTTCATTGATCAAAATTAGCATTTAGCAAGGACAACAAACAAACCTCACTTAACTGCACATTTGGTTTTGTGTTCAGGTGGCAAGAATGAGATCCTATGCCAATATTCAAGTGAACAGGTGCAGTAGCCTGTGTGTGCTGAAATTACAGCATTTCTCAGCTATAGAACCATCTGCTCTGAACAAACTGATACTAATATGTTTTACAAATAATGCATATTCCATTGATAAGTTGAATACAACTGTTCATAAAACACAAAGCACATCAGCAGTTACTAAGTATTTCCCACCCAGAAAAATAGTTTGAGATATATTTAGTTTTCAAACAATTTCTTAGCGCAAGATTTGTAAATACACGTTTAAAATAGTAATCACAAATAACAGTATACAGGTTGTTTTTTTTTTTTTTACATTATTGCTATTTAGTATTCAGACCATACCAAAACCATTTTAGTACAATACAACTCTTAATCATCCACCAAGTGATTTGCGTTCGTACTGCAATCTAATTGACATTAGAAGAAAGGCAAGTCACTGCAGTGTAAGTTCTACAGGAGATCACCATATTATATAAAAAAGTTGTCATGATACACCAGTGTGCTCCAGGCTCTCACAGATTAGGGACACAACCTACAGCCTATAATGAAGTGTCAAACAAGAGTTAACACAAGGGTTAACATTCCAAATGGAAGATTAAGGAGTTTGGTATGGCCTCAGCACTATTAACATGTTAAAAAGTATCCTGCAGAATTTAAGAAAAGACCCACAGACCCCAGTCCAAGGCTCTGCTGCCCACGAACCACTTCTAAGCAGAGAAGCCACATCACACAGTCTGACTGCCATGTTAGTTTGGAGTTGCCGTCTGCAATATGGACACAAAAAGTACCATATGTTAGATTAGCAAGATAATGCAACAAATCAGTTTGTACAAATTTACAGTAATTGCATTTATATTCCCAGCACGTCCATGCAGTGTGGCTTAAATTGGATTTGAGGCAATTCCAATCTAATCTTTCCAAATTAAGTTCTAAAGTAATTTTTCTTACATAAGAAGCTTTTTTTTAAGAAGATGACAAAGATACTGTAGTCTAGTTACCCCTGCATCTACCCTGGAAACTACCTCCAGAAACACACCATGCCCAAAAGGAACTACATCACAAAATTTTTTAAATCTTTAAGACTGAGGGGGAACAAAAAAAAACAAAACAAAACAAACAACAACAAAAAACCCACCACACAAAAAAAAAAAAAAAAAAAACCAAAAAATCCCAAAAACAAAAAAAAACACACAAAAAAACAAAAAAAAA